>CM041779.1:233952412-234108609 GCA_023374045.1 Limonium bicolor
AAAGAAGGAATCTAGAAAAGTGAATTCTAGATCTACTTTTGCTTTTTCTCATTTGTTTTTGTTCTAGCTCACATGGCCTTATTCCATGGCCTAATTTCGACAGCTTTCTGGTCATATGAGACCTACATACTTTGACATTAAGTAATATAACACATGGGAAGGTGAGGCACCATGTTCTATGCCTTTTACAAACTTTTAATGCAATTTTTATACTAGTTTTTGCTCTCAAAATCGGCCCCTATAGAGAGTCTTGTTGACTAGTCCACACCAACTGATTTAGAAGGTCATTTTAACCCTATTTAAGATTACCAATTCGTGGCATGTCAAAAACCACAAGGCAATTGCGTAAAACGCGTTTTCGTGACACCCGAAGGTGTGTTTTTGTGCTCTAAGGAAATTTTGGAAACAATTTGTTTTTATGAGTTCCAAGTGTTTGTAAACACCTATTATAGTAAATAAACATATACTAAGATGTTACATTGGGTTATATGGGGTTACATCCACCCGTGACATATTTTACGGGCCATCGGGACACACCCGGGCAAAAAGGAGCGCTAAGAAATCCTCCTGTGGTTTTGCTGAATTTTGAGAAACCACTTCGTGGGTTCTCTTATAATGGTTAATAATGATGTTAGGAACTCAAGGAATTAATTTTATAGGAGTTCGTGCCACCTCGGCACTCCTCCGGACTTTTCGTGCTTTAAGGAGCGGGCGTGAGCACTCCCGAGCGTTTGCGTTTTTGACTGAATTTAGCTTAGGGAATATATTTGTATATTCATATAATAATTGTATGACCATTTGGTTTGAATATTAGAGGGTCATACAAGGTCATGTTTGACCATATGCTTCTAAGGCGTTTTAGCGTTTTATGGAGAAACGACTACTTTTTACGTAACGTTTTCATGCATGGGTTTGCATGCGTACGTGAAATGATTCATATTTGGATTATATTCCAATAAATAATGATTAATAATATTATTTAGATTTGGGGTATTACACTAACTCTCTCTTCTAGCTTCATCTTCTTCCCTTGAAGCTCTTAAGTTCATTAATGGAGTTTTAACTCTATCTTCATCTTAAGGTAATTTCCTAGCATTTCTTGGCAAGTCTTGAAGCAAAACTCTTCCTAGCATAACAAGAGGTGTTCGGCATCAATTAGTTCTCCAAGGAGGTTGTTCAAACCAACATTAATCCAAGGCGCATCCCAAGGTTATCTTAAGGTAGTTTTAATGCTTGAAAATCCTTAAAGCACATTTTTATGTGTAACCAAGTTCTACTCCTTCTAAGGTTCTTTCTTCTTCATTTTGATGAAGGAAAAATTTGTTCTTCATCCACCTTAGGAGTGCCGAATTCATAAGGAGAAAAGTCTAAGGTAAATCCTTGTAAACTACTTACAAATCTACTTAAGATCTTATTCAAGATCTAACTCCTAAAACTCCTACACCACTTGCATATAACCGAAGTGGAGCATCAAAATTTCCTTGGAGAAAGCTTGGAGATTCAAGAGGAGTTCAAGCACTTAACCACCTTTGTTAAGAAGTAAGTTTACTAAGTAAATCTTTATGTTATAAGCTTTGTTAAGCTTCTAAAAATTATACAAAAATTATGTACATCTCCTAGGTTTATTAAGACCGAAACTATATGGTATTATATGCCAAAAATACAATCTATAACTTATATAAAATATTTACCTTAAGACACATTTTTGTGTCACAAAATTTATTTAGTTACAAATAAATTAGGGCCGAAACTTCAAGGGCAAAAATGCTTATTTTTGAGCTAAGAATGTATATAAGACATTACAATAATTTTTACATGAGTTATATAACTCCTATGAATTTATGTATAATCATTATGACATATAATCCACTTTTATATACTATATGGTCACCAAATAAATATGGCCGAATATACTAGTTGATAAATAGGTATTAATGACCTACTTAGGTATATAAACTTATATCATAAAGTTTGATGAGTTAAAAATATCTTATTAGAGCTTAAATGGCTAATTAATTAAGTTATGGGTGTTAAATGTAATTATTACAAAGTTTAGTGAATTTATTGTGAAAGCCGAGAGTAAAAGGGTGTTTGGTGTAATTATGATATAATATAAGGTTAGGAAATAAGTTTAAGAATCTTAGATAATTTAAACAAGCTTTAAAATAACTTTTTATAAAGTTTGGGGCTATTATGTAATTTATAAAAGTTGTTATGAAAGTTTAGAACATAAAAGGGGCGAATTCATAATTAAGAGATTATTAGGCTCACCTTTGAAATTTTGAGGAATTATATATTTAGACTTTAGTTTATAAGTTATTAAGAAACGATTATAAAGTTTTGGGGAAAATGTAATTAAGGAAGAATAAATGACAAAGCCGAATTACTTTGGGGTTAGTTTGGTAATTTGGAATTTATAATTTAATATATATATATATATATTCGGCATTTATGGAGAATTAAATTTAAAACTATAGTTTATAAGGCATTATGTAAATAATAAGATTTTGTGGTTAAATTGTAATTATAGGAATAAATTATTATTGCCGAGAATTTAAGGGGCTAAGTTGTTATTTTAGAAAGTTATAGTACTTAAAAGCTATATACCAAAATATTAGTGTGACTATGTAATTTAGCTAAATAAGAAGTTAAAACTCTATAATATAAAGAGATTAGAATTTAATATAAAGTTTATGAATTAATGCGGTTGTTTGTAAATAACCGAAATATAAGGGTAAGAATTTAGATTTAAATAAATATAGGTCCTACATGGATATTTGGAGGAATTAGAAGAAAGAAATTTAATTAAAGGAATTATGGAATTAGAACTATGACTTATATAGTTATAAGGAAGTTAAAGGGGAACAATAAATATTATTCATGACAAAAAGGAGGATAATGAGATTATAAGAATATTATGTCATTGTAAGACAATTAAATACAGTTAAGAAAATTATAAGTTGTTATGTCACTTAGACAATTAAAAAAAAACAAATATAGTACATGAATATATGAATGCATATATGTACATTAAAGGATTTATAAATAAATCAAAAAGGAATAACAAATAAGATATACATTAAATCACGAGGTAATTAAAGGAAATAAACCTCACATGAAATAACAAACACGAGATTTGTTAAAAGATCCAATAGAATTATTATATAAGGGTAACATAAATTAACCCTCTCAGTTAATCCTATTCTAGGACTTTGTTGACCAGACATTGACCGAGAATTTAACAAGTACAGTCTACGGTGAACGGTATGGGATTCTTGCAACCTGTTTTCTACCGGATTACACCGGTGTGTGCTATCTGTTGTTTGAATTAACGACCAAGATAATTAATGTAAAATGTTGTTTACTCTTGTGCGCTGTTGTATTATTTTATGTGCGTGAATGATGCTGACTACTACGTGTATGTCCCACGCATACAAACACTACTATACCAGTGGATTAAATACCTGCGCTTCAGTATACCGAGGACTTGTACTCAAGTCTCACTAACTTCACTTTATAACAAACGTCATTATCCTAAACGTGATAATTGACAATACACATTGTGTTCTTGTTTAACGTCTTTATATGACACTTAACAACTCTATACTACGAGAACGAGGAGCCCAGTTGGATCTGGCCATGCATGCTACAGGTGCTGTACCTGTCTCAGGTCGTCTCCATCTACGTCGCGACGGAACATTTCAGTTTGAGGAAGACTCTATTCCTCTCGGGTTCTAAGGCCCATCAGTTCAGTTTGAGGAAGACTTCATTCCTCTAGTGGGATTCTATTTCCCACGCCTCTCAGTTCAGGGTTTAACTACATTATCTCCTGGGGTTTTAATACCCAACCTTTCAATCTTAACGAGGTCACTATACCTCCACTATTTCAGATATTCAGTTATACCTGTCAGTCCCATTGTGTGGACCGACTATCATAAAGAATTTCAGTTCAGCTAACTTGACCTTCTGCAGTCTTGTTCTATGTGACATTATTGTCCTTGTATGGATACTTGTTATTATCCTGCTATGCTTGTTTACAGCTTTATATAAAAAATGAACTGCATGTATTCGACAAAGTAGTTGGTGTGGCCCGGTAGACGATGGGCTGCACGTTTTCCATACCAGCATTGTTTACTGAGCCCTTTGGGGGCACCCCCATTTTTCAGGTACCTGAAGTTAAGAAGATTACCACACCGAGTGTAGGTGGGGTAGATTCAAGCTATGGGAGTCTTCTATTAGTTATTTGTTTTACTTAAGTACTTTATATTGAGTTTGATTCCTAGTATCTCGGATTGTATTCGTATTCAGACCGTGACTTTGGAGATTGTATTTGGACTCAGCCTTGTTGGTCACAAGGGTGGCCAACGGCATTGTAATACCGCCGGTTGTTGTATTTATTTCCGCTGCAGTTGTATTTTTTGGGAGTGATCGCCGTTCAGTTATTGGATTCGGGTTGGGGTGTTACAAAAAGTGGTATCAGAGCGTAGTTACGCTCTGGATACAAGGATACACCGAGATTAGGATATCTAAGACTTTAGGTTACGGGTTGAGTGATAGTATTGAAAGGAGTTTAAGTTAGTTTTACTTAGACTACTATCCAAGACCGAGATTGTGACCACAGTATCTAATATACCTCAACATCCTGCAGATGTCAGGAAGAGGAGGACGCCGTGGACAGGCTGATGAGGAGCCAAACATCAGGCTGGCAGACATTGCTACTTTAATCGCTCAGGCATTTGCACAGGCGGGGGTTGCACAGCAGCAGCAGCTACCTCCACCACCACCACCCAGGGAGAGGATTGGGTGAAGAGTTTGGCTGATCTGAGGCCAACTGCATTCAAGGGGCAGACTGACCCTGCTCACTTAGAGACATACATCATGGAGATGGAGACAGCGTTCGAGACGCTTGCAGTCCCAGCTAGGGAAAAAGTAAGGCTTGCAGCCTTTTATCTGAAGGATGCAGCGAGAGATTGGTGGAACATGGTGAAAGCCGACCACCTGGATGACCCAGCTTTTACTTGGGGACATTACACTGCACTACTGAGAGGCAAATACTACCCGGCCCACACCAGAATGGTGAAGACTAGGGAGTTTGACGCCTTGGAGCAGACGGGGAAAATGACCGTGGATGAGTATATGCCAAGTTTACTTCACTACTCCGGCTACTACCCGGTATAGGATACTCAGACCAAGTGTTGGTCGACCGGTTCTACGGGGGACTGAGCCCTCGACTTCAGTTTGGGATGGGACCAATCATCCCCACCAGTTTACAGGTAAAACAGGAGAGACACAAACAGTTGAAAATTTTATTACATAGTATACCCCGTCATGGGAGATTTGGAGATTGATACCTTGAGATTTCAGGAATGCTATCATGCTGCCTCCGTTGGAGATCACTTGTAAGAGAAGGGATGCTTTGAGCTCCCAAAAGAGGAAGGACGGACCTGGTGGCGAAGATGCCAAGCAGGGGAACTCCAACAAAAGGAACAAACCCTATCAGAAAGGACAGGGGTCCTATCAAGGGAAGGGGAACCAAACTACTGGGAACCCCCAGTCAGGAACCCACGGAGCAACTTCACAGAAAACCTACCCATCTAAGGGTAGGCACTCTAATCAGACAGTTAGATTTGAAACTTTTGTGATTACTTCAGTACCGTTGGAATGTATAATTAACCTTGATTGTATTAGGTTCTGGACATGGCTCAAACACGGGCCAGAAGTATGTCCGCCGTTTCAACTGTAGACAGTGCGGAAAGGATCACCCCGGCGTAGACTGCCAAGGGGAGAAGTCCAGTGCCGCTACTGCCAGATACTCGGACATCGTGCTTCGAGTGTATCCGAAACCCGGAGAGCAGGAACTACCGCCCGGGAGCAAAGACAAACACCGGCCCTAAGAATGGAGCTAGCGATACTCGCCCTCCACCAACAAACCAGGCTCAGGGGTATAAGGGCAAAGGCCCAGCATCGGGACCCGCCCTACATGTCATGGACCGCTCAGATGAGGCTGGTCCTTCTACCAACCCAGGTATTTCTAAACCATGTGAACCTGTTATTGAGCAATGGATGATGTGAATGAGTGCTTGCATGCCTTGATTGCCTAATTGAGTAGGAAAGAATTAGTAAACTCACTAGTAAAATTTAAACCACGTAGGAAGCTATAAGATATGCTTTCCTATCCCCTCACCGCCCTCCCTGGAGAAAACATTATCAAAGTACAAGAACCAGGGAACGAACAATGTAAGGTTATCCAACCAGGTTTGATACTACTCAAAGGATACCTAACACCGGAGACACAAATTGCAATCATTAGAAAATGTCACGAATTGGGAGCAGGACCAGGAGGGTTCTACACTCCAGAATTTCCAGGAGGATCAAAGATGAAGCTGAAAATGATGTGCTTAGGAAAGGATTGGAATCCTTACTCAAAGACCTACCAGGATACAAGAAATGGAGATGGAGCACAAGTGCCAAAAATCCCAGAAGAATTTTTACAAATTGTGGAACAAGCAGTTAATACAGCTCAGCAACTAGAAGAAGATCCAGTTCCCAACTTAAGGGCTGATCTATGTATCATCAACTTCTATGAAGAAGGCCGCTTAGGACTACACCAGGACAATGATGAAACAAAAGGGTCCCTTGAACAGGGGATACCAGTATTGTCTTTGTCAATTGGAGATGACGCAGAGTTCCTTTATGGCGAGCAGAAGCGTGTGGACCTTGCAAAGAAAATCATATTGAGTTCAGGAGATGTTTTAGTAATGGGTGGAAAGTCAAGGTTGCTATACCATGGAATTAAAAGGATTAAATTAAACACAGCACCTTCGACAGTGATAAACACCACTCACATGAAACCAGGAAGATTAAGTTTGACTTTTAGAAAGTACTAGTATTGTAATTGTTTGGACATCTGAAAGGAGATCATCTCATCAATGAAGCATTATTGTTATGAAAGTGAATGTCTTTAGACCCCATCATATATCAAAGTACTTACTCAGATTCTGTTATTAGGTTGTACTAAGGAGACGGAAGGTGCCTTAAGTATTCTTACTGAGGAGGAGGCCAGCAAGGGCGGCGCGATCCTCACTGGTACCTTTCCTGTTAATGGAGTGGATGCACTAGTACTGTTTGACTCCGGAGCCTCACATACTTTCGTTTCGCCTTCGCTTGCGGGGAAGTTGGGGCTAGACGCTGTAGAGTTACCTGATTTTAAGGTGGCACTCCCGTCTAAGGAGAAGATCAGTTGCACTCGTCTTTATAGAGGAGCCACTATCCATTAAGGAGGAGGAATTTCCTATGACCTTATTGAGTTCAGAGGTCTAGGATTCGATGTTATAGCCGGGATGGACTGGCTGGGGCGGCACAGAGGCCGCATTCTTTGTGCAGAGCGCAGGCTGTTACTTAAGAGCCCATCAGGAGTGACAGTATCTTACCGTCAGAGCCCTAGAGCACCGTCTATAAAAGTATATCTGCTATGTCCATGTACAAGCACGTCAGGAAGCAGAAGGAAGTATACCTATGCTATGTTCAGAATGTAGAGCACGACCCTGATTTTGATCCAGCTATGCCAGTGGTGTCGGAATTTCCAGATATTTTTCCAAAGGAACTTCCAGGCTACCGCCATCCAGAGAGGTAGAGTTCTCCATCGAATTACTACCAGGTACCGGTCCCATAGCTAAGGCACCGTACCGTATGGCACCAGCAGAGATGGCTGAGCTGAAAGAGCAGCTGAAAGATTTATTGGACAAGGGATACATACGACCTAGCGTATCTCCTTGGGGAGCACCAGTCCTATTTGTGAAGAAGAAGGATGGAAGCCTTCGTTTATGTATTGATTACAGAGACCTTAATGCAGTTTCGGTGAAGAACAAATATCCACTACCACGGATTGACGATTTATTTGATCAGCTGAGAGGAGCAAAAGTGTTTTCGAAGATCGATTTGAGATCAGGCTACCATCAGATACCCATCAGGGAGCAAGACATAGAAAAGAGCATTCAGAACACGGTATGGCCACTATGAGTTTACAGTTATGCCTTTTGGCTTGTCAAATGCACCAGCAGTCTTCATGGATTTGATGAACAGATTATTCAGAGAGCCGTTGGATAAGACCGTGGTTGTTTTCATCGATGACATCCTAATTTACTCAAAGTCTAAAGAGGAGCATGAGAGTCATCTCCGACATGTACTTGAGATCCTAAGGGAGAACCAGCTTTATGCTAAGTTCTCCAAATGTGAGTTTTGGTTAGACAGAGTTTCCTTTTTAGGACATGTTATCTCTGATGCTAGGATCGCAGTGGATCCAGCAAAGATAGAAGCAGTTCGCACTTGGCCTAGGCCAAAGACAGTTACGGACATCAGGAGTTTCCTTGGTTTAGCAGGATACTACAGAAGGTTTGTCAGAGACTTCTCCAAAATAGCCAAACCTATGACCAGCTTAATGAAGAAGGATGCACCTTTCACATGGACTACTGAATGTGAGACCTCATTCGAGCTTTTGAAGAATGCTTTGACATCAGCACCAGTTTTGACTGTACCTGAAGGCACAGAGGGTTATTAAGTTTACTGTGATGCATCAGGCAGGGGATTAGGGTGTGTACTCATGCAGAATGGGAAGGTAGTCGCCTACGCTTCCCGACAGTTGAAGAAACATGAGGAAAACTATCCCACACATGACTTGGAGCTTGGAGCTATTGTTTTTGCATTGAAGATCTGGCGCCACTACCTGTATGGTGTCCAGATGACCGTATATTCGGATCACAAGAGTTTGAAGTATGTATTCACCCAGAAGGAGTTAAACATGAGACAAAGAAGATGGGTTGAATTTCTTAAGGACTATGACATTGATTTGCAGTACAAAGAAGGGAAAGCTAATGTTGTAGCAGACGCACTGAGTCGACGAGCACATTCCCTAAACGCCATTGTGGCTAGCTCGAGTCTTATGGAAGACATACGTAGAGCACAGCAGAGTGATCAGCGAATGATGGAGATCAGTCAGAAGTTGTCTGACGGTACATTTGAGGGTGGAAAATATGAGTTCCAGTTACATGATGATGGACTCATCAGATTGAAGGGAAGATTGTGTATTCCCAGAGACAGCACAGATATTAAGGAGCATATTCTTCGAGAGTCCCACACTTCTTCCACATCTGTCCATCCAGGAGCTTCTAAGATGTACAAAGATCTGAAGAGGTATTTCTGGTGGAGTGGTATGAAGGGCGACGTGACAGAATATATGATTCGATGTCTCACTTGTCAGAAAGTGAAATTCGAACACAGACGACCAGGAGGTATGGTACAGTCTATGCCAGTCCCAGAGTGGAAGTTTTATGATATCTCCATGGACTTCGTGGTGGGACTACCACCTACGAGAGGAGGCCTTAATATGATTTGGGTGGTTGTTGATCGACTGACTAAGGTTGCTAGGTTTATTCCGATGAAGGACACTTGGAAAGTGCCAAAGTTAGCAGAACTATTTGAGCAGGAGATTATCAGACATCATGGAGTACCTAAGACTATTGTTTCAGATCGAGACACTAGATTTCTCTCACGATACTGGCGAGCTACTCGCGAGGCACTTGGCACTGAGTTGAAGCTTAGCACAGCATTTCATCCTCAGACAGATGGTCAGTCAGAGAGGACTATTCAGACCTTAGAGGACATGCTACGAGCATGTGCCTTGGATTTCCAGGGCAGCTGGATAGATAGATTACATCTCATTGAGTTTGCATACAATAACAGCTATCACGCCTCTATACAGATGTCACCTTTCCAAGCCTTATATGGCAGACCATGTCACACACCATTGTGCTGGGACGAGTCTAGTGAGACCGTCATCATTGGGCCTGAGTACTTAGAGCAAGTCCAGGCAGAAGTACAATAAATCAGAAGTAACATAAAAGCAGCACAAGATAGACAGAAATCATATGCTGATGAGAGGCGACGAGACCTTGAGTTCGTAGTTGGCGACCAGGTATTTCTACGAGTATCACCCATGAAGGGTGTATTCAGATTTGGGCAAAAGGGCAAGCTAAGCCTGAAATTTGTAGGACCCTACGCTATCATAGAGCGGGTGGGCCTTGTGGCATATCGACTTGATTTGCCAGTTGAGTTGGGCAAAGTACATAATGTTTTTCATGTGTCTCACCTTAAGAAATACATGCCTCATCCTTCGCATGTTCTACAACAAGAGACACTCTCATTAGAACCAACAATGCGGTATGTGGAAACACCGCAACGAATCTTAGACATAAAGACACGAGATACTCGAAACAAATCTGTGAGTCTCGTAAAAGTTCTTTGGTCAAACCACGATGTGGAAGAGGCCACATGGGAACTAGAAGCTGATATGCGAGCGAAGTTTCCCTCATTATTTACCGACTAGACACTTTAGTCTAGGGTACGGGGGCGTACCCCTCTTTTTTGGGGGGTAGAGCTTTTTTTTCGTTTGAGAATTTAGTATGCTTTTGTTGCACTTTGGTGCATTTCAGTGACACTCTGTCTTGTATGTGTTCTTATGTAACACTGTTCAGTATATATCAGTGACACTTTGTCTTGTATGTGTTCTTGTGTAACACTGTATCTGAATGTACTTTGTACTTCTACTTGTTTGGTGTGTACTTTGTTACACTACAATGAAAAGTTCATGTGCATTACACTGCACTATTTGATATGAAAAGCGACTGTGTTATTACATTACACTATATTGTTCCAAAGTATTCCTGTTGTGTTTTGATGTACACTGTGAACTTAGGAATATAGAGACTTGGGACTTGATCCCTAAAAACTAGATTGAGTTGTGGATACTTAGTGGAACCTGATTCCCCACAACCTTATAATTTAGATATGAGACTTCGGGGCGAAGTCCTTTTTAAGGGGGGTAGATTGAAATACCCCAAATCAAATTAATATTATTAAACCATTATTTAATGGAAATAATCTTATTATAAATCATTTCACGTACGCATGCAAACCCATGCATGAGAACGTTACGTAAAAACAGTCGTTTCTCCATAAACGCTAAACGCCTTAGAAGCATAAGGTCAAACATGACCTTGTATGACCCTCTAATATTCAAACCAAATGGTCATACAATTATTATATGAATATATAAATATATTCCCTAAGCTATATTCAGTCAAAAACGCAAAATGCTCGGGAGTGCTCACGCCCGCTCCTTAAAGCACGAAAAGTCCGGAGGAGTGCCGAAGTGGCACGAACTCCTATAAAATTAATTCCTTGAGTTCCTAACATCAATATTAACCATTATAAAGAGAACCCACGAAGTGGTTTCTCAAAATTCAGCAAAAACAACAGGAGGATTTCTTAGCGCTCATTTTTGCCCGGGTGTGTTCCGATAGCCCGTAAATTATGTCATGGGTTGATGTAACCCCATATAACTCAATGTAATATCTTAATACATGTTTATTTACTATAATAAGTGTTTACAAACACTTGGGACTCATAAAAACAATTTGTTTCCCAAAATTTCCTTAGAGCACAAAAACACACCTTCGGGTGTCACGAAAACGCGTTTTACGCAATTGCCTTGTAGTTTTTGACATGCCACGAATTGGCAATCTTAAATAAGGTTAAAATGACATGCTAAATCAGTTGGTGTTACTAGTCAACAAGGCTCTCTATAGGGCCTAATTTTAGAGCAAAAACTAGTATAAAAATTGCCTTTAAAAGTTTATAAAAGGCTTAATACATGGTGACTCACCTTCCCATGTGTTGTATTACTTAATGTCAAAGTATGTAGGTCTCAATTGACCATCAAGCTGTCGAAATTATGCAGAAGAATAAGGCCATGTGAGCTAGGAAGAAAACAAAATGTAAAAAGGCAAAAGTGGATCTAGATTCCACCTTTTTCATTTCTTAAACTTCAAATGACCTTCCATGCTTGTTCTTAGCTCATGAATGCCGATCAAATGAGCTCCATTCAGACCCTAAACCGTGCATATACAAGAGAGGAAGAAGACAAGTTATAACATTGAAAAATCAAGGAATAAAACTCACCTTTTCTTACCTTGTCTTCTAGCCAACATTATTGTCTTTCCAACTCTTGCTTAGTCACACCACATGGCCGGTTTTCATGCTGGAAAGGAGGCATTTATTGAGCCAATAACTCATGCAATAAACTAAGGAAAAGAATAGTCAAATGACATTAAAAATTTACAAACAAAAATCATTTCCAAATTGCATTCTCTTACCTATACGTGAGCTTAGTCTCATTTCCCTCCTTGCACTCTTCATTCACGAATTGGTAAGGTTCCTAACTCTCTCTTCTAGCTTCATCTTCTTCCCTTGAAGCTCTTAAGTCCATTAATGGAGTTTTAACTTCTATCTTCATCTTTAAGGTAATTTCCTAGCATTTCTTGGCAAGTCTTGAAGCAAAACTCTTCCTAGCATAACAAGAGGTGTTCGGCATCAATTAGTTCTCCAAGGAGGTTGTTCAAACCAACATTAATCCAAGGCGCATCCCAAGGTTATCTTAAGGTAGTTTTAATGCTTGAAAATCCTTAAAGCACATTTTTATGTGTAACCAAGTTCTACTCCTTCTAAGGTTCTTTTCTTCTTCATTTTGATGAAGGAAAATTTGTTCTTCATCCACCTTAGAAGTGCCGAATTCATAAGGAGAAAAGTCTAAGGTAAATCCTTGTAAAACTACTTACAAATCTACTTAAGATCTTTATTCAAGATCTAACTCCTAAAACTCCTACACCACTTGCATATAACCGAAGTGGAGCATCAAAATTTCCTTGGAGAAAGCTTGGAGATTCAAGAGGAGTTCAAGCACTTAACCACCTTTGTTAAGAAGTAAGTTTACTAAGTAAATCTTTATGTTATAAGCTTTGTTAAGCTTCTAAAAATTATACAAAAATTATGTACATCTCCTAGGTTTATTAAGACCGAAACTATATGGTATTATATGCCAAAAATAAAATCTATAACTTATATAGAAAATATTTACCTTAAGACACATTTTTGTGTCATAAAATTTATTTATGTACAAATAAATTAGGGCCAAAACTTCAAGGGCAAAAATGCTTATTTTTGAGCTAAGAATGTATATAAGACATTACAATAATTTTTACATGAGTTATATAACTCCTATGAATTTATGTATAATCATTATGACATATAAATCCACTTTTATATACTATATGGTCACCAAATAAATATGGCCGAATATACTAGTTGATAAATAGGTATTAATGACCTACTTAGGTATATAAACTTATATCATAAAGTTTGATGAGTTAAAAATATCTTATTAGAGCTTAAATGGCTAATTAATTAAGTTATGTGGTTTAAATGTAATTATTACAAAGTTTAGTGAATTTATTGTGAAAGCCGAGAGTAAAAGGTGTGTTTGGTGTAATTATGATATAATATAAGGTTAGGAAATAAGTTTAAGAATCTTAGATAATTTAAACAAGCTTTAAAATAACTTTTTATAAAGTTTTGGGCTATTATGTAATTTATAAAAGTTGTTATGAAAGTTTAGAACATAAAAGGGGCGAATTCATAATTAAGAGATTTATTAGGCTCACCTTTGAAATTTTGAGGAATTATATATTTAGACTTTAGTTTATAAGTTATTAAGAAACGATTATAAAGTTTTGGGATGAAAATGTAATTAAGGAAGAATAAATGACAAAGCCGAATTACTTTGGGGTTAGTTTGGTAATTTAAGAATTTATATATATATATATATATATATATTCGGCATTTATGGAGAATTAAAATTAAAACTATAGTTTATAAGGCATTATGTAAATTTAATAAGATTTTGTGGTTAAATTGTAATTATAGGAAATAAATTATTATTGCCGAGAATTTAAGGGGCTAAGTTGTTATTTTAGAAAGTTATAGTACTTAAAAGCTATATACCAAAATAGTGTGACTATGTAATTTAGCTAAATAAGAAGTTAAAACTCTATAATATAAAGAGATTAGAATTTAAATATAAAGTTTATGAATTAATGCGGTTGTTTTGTAAATAACCGAAATATAAGGGTAAGAATTTAGATTTAAATAAATATAGGTCCTACATGGATATTTGGAGGAATTAGAAGAAAGAAATTTAATTAAAGGAATTATGGAATTAGAACTATGACTTATATAGTTATAAGGAAGTTAAAGGGGAACAATAAATATTATTCATGACAAAAGGAGGATAATGAGATTATAAGAATATTATGTCATTGTAAGACATTTAAATACAGTTAAGAAAATTATAAGTTGTTATGTCACTTAGACAATTAAAATAAACAACAAATATAGTACATGAATATATGAATGCATATATGTACATTAAAGGATTTATAAATAAATCAAAAAGGAATAACAAATAAGATATACATTAAATCACGAGGTAATTAAAGGAAATAAACCTCACATGAAATAACAAACACGAGATTTGTTAAAAGATCCAATAGAATTATTATATAAGGGTAACATAAATTAACCCTCTCAGTTAATCCTATTCTAGGACTTTGTTGACCAGACATTGACCGAGAATTTAACAAGTACAGTCTACGGTGAACGGTATGGGATTCTTGCAACCTGTTTTCTACCGGATTACACCGGCTTGTGTGCTATCTGTTGTTTGAATTAACGACCAAGATAATTAATGTAAAATGTTGTTTACTCTTGTGCGCTGTTGTATTATTTTATGTGCGTGAATGATGCTGACTACTACGTGTATGTCCCACGCATACAAACACTACTATACCAGTGGATTAAATACCTGCGCTTCAGTATACCGAGGACTTGTACTCAAGTCTCTCACTAACTTCACTTTATAACAAACGTCATTATCCTAAACGTGATAATTGACAATACACATTGTGTTCTTGTTTAACGTCTTTATATGACACTTAACAACTCTATACTACGAACGAGGAGCCCAGTTGGATCTGGCCATGCATGCTACAGGAGTGTACCTGTCTCAGGTCGTCTCCTATCTACGTCGCGACGAACATTTCAGTTTGAGGAAGACTCTATTCCTCTCGGGTTTCTAAGGCCCATCAGTTCAGTTTGAGGAAGACTTCATTCCTCTAGTGGGATTCTATTTCCCACGCCTCTCAGTTCAGGGTTTAACTACGTTATCTCCTGGGGTTTTTAATACCCAACCTTTCAATCTTAACGAGGTCACTATACCTCCACTATTTCAGATATTCAGTTATACCTGTCAGTCCCATTGTGTGGACCGACTATCATTAAAGAATTTCAGTTCAGCTAACTTGACCTTCTGCAGTCTTGTTCTATGTGACATTATTGTCCTTGTATGGATACTTGTTATTATCCTGCTATGCTTGTTTACAGCTTTATATAAAAATGAACTGCATGTATTCGACAAAGTAGTTGGTGTGGCCCGGTAGACGATGGGCTGCACGTTTTCCATACCAGCATTGTTTGCTGAGCCCCTTTGGGGGCACCCCCATTTTTCAGGTACCTGAAGTTAAGAAGATTACCACACCGAGTGTAGGTGGGGTAGATTCAAGCTATGGGAGTCTTCTATTAGTTATTTGTTTTACTTAAGTACTTTATATTTGAGTTTGATTCCTAGTATCTCGGATTGTATTCGTATTCAGACCGTGACTTTTGGAGATTGTATTTGGACTCAGCCTTGTTGGTCACAAGGGTGGGCAACGGCATTGTAATACCGCCCGGTTGTTGTATTTATTTCCGCTGCAGTTGTATTTTATTTGGGAGTGATCGCCGTTCAGTTTATTGGATTTCGGGTTGGGGTGTTACAATATAGACCAATATTCCCAATCAAATTTTCTCTCCAACAAGCCCAAAATGACGAATCATGCCCAAATCACTCAACCTGGCCCACTTCTAGTTTGACCCATTCAGCCCAATAAGCCCATCGGGCCCAATCCATGTGTGGCCCAACCCTGTAAATAAATCAAAGCCCATTTCAAAACACAATTGGCTCATCAAGCCTGATTCAGGCCCAGTTTGACCCAAACCCATTCCGGGTCTAAATCCAATTCGGCCCATTAAGCCCAGACCAGCCCAAGCCCATAAAAGTCAAACCAATTTGACCTTGACCCGAACCTTTGACCAAACTCGAGTTGACTGAACCTTTGACTTTGACCAAAGTCCACAAAACCAAGCAAGTCCACAAGAATCAAACCTTGACCCGAATGTTGACCTTCGACCAAACCTTGACCCAAATGTTGACCTTTGACCAAACCTTGACCCGAATGTTGACCTTTGACCAAACCTTGACTTGAACTATGACCTTTGACTAAACTTTGATCATGACCCAAGCTTTGACCAAGACCCAAACTTTGACCAATCCGAACTTTGATCAGCCCAAGTTGACCTTGACCCAACTATGACTCAATCCCATTTTGACTTGGTCTAACTTTGACCCGCCTTGTTTTCCAACCCCAACCAAATTCGACTCAAACCAAATTCAATTCCAAACCCGATTCGTTTCAGTTCAAGCCCAATTCAAAATCAATTCAATTCTTAATTCAATTAGATTCAATCTCAATTTCAATCCAAATCAACTCAATCTCCAAATCAAATTCAAATCCAAATCCAAATCATCTCATTTCCAAATCAAATCCTATTCCAATTCAATCTTAATTCAACTCCCTACTCATTCGAATTCAATTCAACTCCAATACAAGTTCATCTCAATTCAAATTCAATTCTATTCTAAACTCATTCAAACTCAGTTCAATTCCAAACTCATTCAAATCAAAATTCATTTCAAATCCCATTAGGAAATTCATTGCAAATTCCAATGCAATAATTCATTTCAATTCAGAATCAATCCAAAATTCAATTCAATATCATCTCAATTCAAATCCAAATTCATCTCAATTCAATTCTTAATTCAATCTCAATTTCAATCCAGATTCGATTTCTACTCCAAACCTATTCAATTTCAACTCCAATTTAAATTCAAATCCAATTCAATCTCATTTCCAATTCAAATCAATATTCATTCAACTTCGATTTCAATTCAATTTCAATTCCATTCCAATTTCTCCTACACTCTAAATGTCTCATAGACCCGAGCGTCTCACAGACTTTGTCATTCCAATGATTCGAATGTCTCACAGACTTGAGCATCTCACAGACCCGAGCGTCTCACAGATCCGAGCGTCTCACAGACTTTGACATCTCAAGGTTTCAAACGTCTCACAGACCCGAGCGTCTCACAGACTAGCATCCCAAACCCGAAACTTCTCGAAATTTCGAACCCTTCTAAATCTCAAACACCTCAAATATCTTCAAACTCCATAACATCTAACTTCCAAAACCCAAAAATGCTGAACTACGTAAGGTCTGATCTCAACAGGGAGTTGAGTACGTAGGCAACCCATCTAGGGTGCGACCCCATTCCAAACAAAAAATCCTTTTCCCCTTCTAAGGTGGTTCTCATATCTCCCAAACCTTCTTTAGCTCTCACATACTTCAAACCATCAGACTAAGTCTTGTCTATTCATTCAACCTCAGACTTTTCCCAATACTCATTCTATACCCGTTCGAATTAACCCATTCTTCTTCTTGGTGCTAGCTTGGCAGAAAAGCTCGCCTCATCCACTCTCTTCCTCAGCCCCCACTCAATCCTATCCTTTGGATTTAATTGAATCTCTCTAATAAGGTTTTGAAAGAAGGCAATCCCGACAATTGGAGACCGAGGTTTCCTCGGGCACCAATCCGAAGTCGTGGTCGTTGCCACTTCTAAGGGGTGTAACCCAGTGCGAACCCACCATAGAATCTCTGGTTTGATCAGATAAACCCTATCCATAGGCAATAATCTTAGAGTCAATTAACGGTTCTTAGAACCCGATCTTCCTTCCTAGTTATCTTAGGTCAAACTAGGTGGCGACTCTAGTCAAATCCGCCTTATAGAGGCATAAGTCCGCGTGGAGCCCATTGAGAGCGGGTGTAGTGCTCACTTGCACTCCCCTTATGCTTTCTGGGAAAGACGGACGACTTAGTAGGTATTTGAGGGATGCCAGAATAACGGGTTTTCACCCTCCACAGAATGGCATTTTAGGATCTAGGCTTTTCACTCAGGACCCGAATTAGATAGACCCCCCTCATACCGAAAAATCACCCTCCACACCGATTTTAATCAAGGAAACAAGAAAGAAGTTTGTGAGGAAAGGAGGTAAATATGCTAACCTAATGTAGTTTAATGTCTTAGGAGAAATGAGCCTATATTGCTTATTAAAACTACTTAAGGAGCTAATGGTAAATGACTTAGTAAAATGCTCTCAAGGATTTTATTAAGGGCATATGCATTGTTGTATGTATTCACAGGTCAAAAGCAAATATGATGTGGGAAATTCAGTGTTTATGGTTTATGCATCTTAAGGGCCTAAGAGCCATGCTATTTAAGGGCCTAAGTGCCATGCAATTTAAATAATGCACTATATTGTGATGTAGTGTAAGTTTGGTGAAGTTTTGTGTATAAGAATGTCCTTGATGGATTTAAGTGTTCTTGAGTGTTTAATGGTGAAAACAATGTGTCTTGGCTTAGTAATGTTCTAGGAGAACCCATGTCAAAATTTAGATAATGTATGAGAAGTTTTAGGTGTTTAAAATGAGTTTTGGTGAGTTAGGAAGTGTTTAGGGTGGTTAAGTGTTCTACTAGTGAAAGAAACATGCATTAAGGTATTCTAAGATGTAAAAAGGACTTGGGCAATGTTCTAGAGGATTTAGAATGCAAATGAATGTTTTGGGATACTTCAAGATCATGGTAAGATTGTGTTTAGGACTTGTGCAATATTGGTGAATAAGGAAGAAGTGATGTGTTGCATGGAGGAGCTATAAACTTGTAGAGCTATTCAAGGAGTTTGGTTAGGAAGAAAAGATGCTTGGGAGATGATGTTGTAGTGGTGAGAAAACATTTGGGAATAGTGGAAGTTATAGGTATGAAACACCACATAGAAACTTAGTGAAAAACATTACAAGTGTAAACCTTTTTATAAGAATTTGTGTAATGCTTGAGGAGGGTTTTAGTGAATGATTTAAGGAGTTTAATGGAGGTCTTGAGGTATGTTTGAAGTGCCCAAATAAGGTTATAACATACTAGGATATATGTGGGGAAGTTTGGAGTTAATTGGGCAATTAAAAAAGGGTCTGGAGCAGACCGACCTTGGGGACCAGACCTGCAAGGTCGGTCGAGCCCAGTTTACCCTGCGAGAAATGGTCTCTGGAATGGACCGACCTTGGGGACTGGACTTGCAAGGTCGGTCGGGCATGGATTTTTAGTACGGATTGAGCCTCTGGAATAGACCGACCTTGGGACCGAACTTACAAGGTCGGTCATGCCTAAATCTTTGTACGTAAGTGAGTCGCGGGAATCGACCGATCTTGCGACCGAACTTGCCAAGATCGGTCGGGCCTGAATTTTCAAAGGGAAAAACTCTCGGGAATAGACCGACCTTGTGGACCGAACTTGCAAGGTCGGTCGGAGTAGAATTTTTGATGGTAATGTGTTCTGGAATGGACCGACCTTGTGTAAGGTCGGTCGGTAAGGTCGGTCGGACCAAAACTTGTAAAAAAAAAACAATCAAAGAGTGGCTCAAGTAGTTAACCCTAGGGAGTATAATGTAGGTAATCAAGGATAAGTTTGGACATTAAAACATGTCGTATAACCATGTAAAATGTTTAGTAAAATTCGAAGTTAAGTAAGTAAATTGACCGACGTTATTAATCATGTATAGGAGTGACCTACAGTGGAAACAAGTCGAAGCAAGGACCAAGGTATGTTTTTCTTGCAATCTGTTGCCTACCGGTTTACACCGGCTTGTGTGCTGTTTGTTTTTCTGTATGTTTATGACCTTGTAAGACTTAAGTCATGTAACGAGTTTACAGTTGTTTATATTATTGTATTGTTGAAGTGTGACTCATGCCCCTGGTGTGTGACTAACAAGACTTAACCACATGCTGTGATTTGTTATTGAGTTCCAACAGTGAACTTCTAACGAGTGTCAACTGGGGGTGAGGAATCCGGTTGTCCGGTCACGCGTGTAAGTATAAGGGTAGATATCTGTATCAGATTCGCCTCTTATGATGTTAAGATTGTACACCTTTATTTGGCGTTCGATCTCCCGCTAGCTTCCTCCAAAGCTTACCTATTCTGACTTATGATCGGTTTAGTGGGAACATGTGTTTGTGTGGTGTGTTCGGGTCACAATATCCGAACCATCTGTGACTTAAGTTACTCGTTCGACTAACAGAACGGTAATGAGTGTGTGTAACAAGCTTAACATGAGAGTGAACCATTCTCTAGGCTTCTTATGTTGATTAACCTTCTTGGTTTGTTGTTATGGAAAGTGTACTCACTATGTATGTGATGTTGTGCTATGCAATATTGTTGCTATGCCATATGTATATGTTATATGTTAAAATGAATGCCATGTCATCATGACAATTAGTTGCGCGTATCCCGGTAGCCGATGGGCTGCGCGTTAACCATGCCAGCCAAGGTTGCTGACCCCCTCGGGGGCTCCATATTTATACTGCAGGATGAGGATCGAGGAAGCAGAGTGGTTGTAGATCAAGGTTATGTCATACTTTTGATTATTTTGGACGGTAGGCCCGGGATGCGCCTGTGCTCCCGTGGCATTATATTTTGGCACAGTTTGTATTGTAGTGACGGTCGTTTACAGTTGACAGTGGAGTTCCTGTGTACAGTTTACAGTGACGGTTTGTATTAAATACTCGGTATGTTGGTTATGTATATATATGGTTGTTAGTACCTAATGCTCGGGAGTCTGATCATCAGACCGGTACACTTGTATTTATTCTGCCTTGTTAACCACGTGGGTGGTTGACGGCGTTGTAGCACCGAATCGTTTAGTTATTGTCTAGTTGTTTTTCCGCTGCGATTTCATTTAATGTTAACTGTGTAGTAGGGGTGTTACAGCAGATATGCTAGACATGTTGAACGACAACTTCATGGGCCGCAGACATTTGCTTGATTTTTGAAAGGATGGGCCGACATAAATTGACATGTCCGCATTCATGTGAGAGCAGCATGATTATTAATCCCAACACAGCATCATTAACTAACGGGAGAGACGTTCGCATGCACCTGTAGTAATATTGTGCATGTTAATCATCATGACATGACTACCATATTATTGACGTGCACATGCACGATAGGAGATATCTTCTACTGGGCCGACAACAATTGCAGAGATGCATGGCCTATGCACCCACACGACATAAAATAGAGGCGCAGTTGCGGGCCGACAAATCTTCATGGCCATGCATAACAACACAGATGCACATGGGCAGACTTTACAGAGGCGCAGATACACATGGGAGGATGGGCTTCTCTGAAGAATACATCAGAGGCGCAGACATACAAAGATGGAACATACGTCATTAATAGAAAAAAGAAGTCGGCTATAGAGAGGACATATTGGAAGAAGGGACTATATAAGCGGACGATACACAGAACACGAGGGGGAGCCCTAGCCGCTACAGTCTTTCTCAACCCTAGAGCAGCCGTGCAGACAGAGAGAGTTCGAGCAACCACGAGCAAGAGACAGACAGAGGGAGACACATCAGACAGTTTTGCCAGATCGAAGCAGAAGGCAGAGACTGGATTCGTCATCGTTCTTCAATTAGATGACGTTTTCTAATCTCTTTAACATTGTTATTATTTCTTTGTCTTCGATGTCGAAATAGTCTGTTAGAATTCTGGTTTGCAATGGATAACTAGCTTATTATTTTACTTCCTGAGTTGTTAAATATAAATTCTATTCAGATTGTAGTTTTATTCCTTGTTTATTATTGAATTCTCTTGTGATTATTTATTGCTTGAGTTTATTTGGTATGAATTGCTTACAAGTGAGAACTGCGGCGTTCATTAGACCATAGGAATATTACCAGTGAAACTACAGAAGGCAATTCCTGGGGATTAGCTGACTAGAAACCAGATGAATCGTTAACGCTATTAGTTAATTTGTAAATTCATAACGAGAGTTAGGATTTGGGAATTGCTAGTAAGAATCTATCTTGCGGGAGACCGGTTTTAGATTAATTTAGATCTAAGGTTGCAATCTAGAATTTAGAAAATACTCAGGATAATTAATAAACTAGGGAGAAGTAGTAAACTAGGATTTGCTTTTTAGATTTATTAGAAACTCACTTCAATTGTTTTTTTATTGTTTATTTAATTTCTGCAACCAAACCCCCAAATTTATCATTGTTATTTTCCTTTAGTTTATTAGTTAGTAGATTAAAGACTCAAACTAGACACAGTCTCATTTGGTTCGATAACCTAAGGAATACTACCTAGGAAAACTTGCTACGATAGACCAGTACACTTGCTGTAATACGCTTTTAACCGTACATGTATGTTTATATAAGTCGATCTATAGTCGACGTAGTATTAGTCCGAAAGGACATTCACGCATAATTCAATAACGGTGCTAGATAAACAACCATGTAACCATTTTTAATCCACACAAACATGCATATAAGCACACACAACATTCTTAAACACACAATAATGTCATAACCCTTTCTCAGGTCAATTCAGACCACACCATCCACACACTGTACACCGTCGAAACGCTAGCGTGACAGCCCTCACGTATCCCCAAGCGCTTGTGAAACTCGTATCTACCAACCCGTACCTCTGGAATATCCATTGTTCTAAATCAGTGTCGATAATCCCGAACTCACTTATAATCCTAGATCAAACTCTAACTTCCATCCCGTAGCTAGCCCTTAGTTGATTTCTTGCTCAACTTGGTATTCTTTAATCCTAGGGATTTAGATGTAGTTACTCGTATTGTTCATGAGTGTATAATAGTTGCTACGGTAGTAACGTTTATTACGGGAAGTTCGTTCTCGAGTTGTTCATGTATTTCAAGGTGCATGCATGCGAGAATAACGTTTACGTACTGCATGCTGAATCTAAACTCTTTCGTTATACGGAATGACTATACTTACGTGCTTGCTGAACATTTATATATCTTTATGCATGCTTTAATATAGATGTTAGTATACGTTAATGTTTACATATCTTTTCTACGTTAATGTATAAATACTATACTTGTGCATGCATATATATAGTTGTTACTATAATCACGTTACTACTTTTAATTGTATAATTCTTGTATGATTTATTAACCATGTTATATCCTTACTCCACATGAAAATTCATATGATATGCAATATGAGGTTTTTCCCATAATAAATTTATTCCTCATTTATTTGAAGTTCACATTATTTATTTGTGACTTCTGTTTATAAATTCCTCGTTGGAACTTATCTTAATACCAAGCAAAGTACTTTACACATTATATGTTCCTCATATTGTAAGGTTTCTTACCATACATTATATCCTCCAAGTTTCCAACTTAGATCCATTATCTTATGTGAATGCTTATAGGCCTATTTATTTCTTAATATCTCCCTTATAATATACCCTTTCATGTTTTAATATAATGTCACTATATCATTGGAAACCTTTTTATTTCCTGCCTAACTTTCAAAATTCCTAACCAGCTACTACCACAAGTTTTCAGAAATCTCACACTTTCCCCATCTCTCTTTTATTATTTACAAAGCCACCCCAAATATTATTCTTGTCACATTTTCACTCTTTTTATTTATATCTAAGGTTCCAAACATTATTATACTCTTAAATATGTATATGTAAATATTACCATCAGCAACCATATAATTCGGAAATTCCAATCCTTCCCACATAGTTTTATTATTTTATAAAACTATATTATATATATTACATGTTACATTATCAACCTTATTAACCTATAACCTAAGATATTCAAACTTATAATATACATACATATTATATGCGAACAACCCCATGTTTATTCAGATTTATTAGTTCACCCATAATTTCTTCTTAATTACACTATATCCCACCCATTTTTTTTATAAATTTTCTTTAATTGCCTTAAAACTTTTATATTATACACCTTAATTATTTTAAATACTATTTTCAACCAAACTTTACCAGAATTACAAGCTGACCCTAGAGTCTCAAAATTTATTTTGTACCCCAACATTTAGTAATTATGCATTATACCCATAAAGTTTATAATTGTCACACTTTAACACTTAAACCATATTTATAACCCTTAATTGATCTAATCACTCAACAAATCCCAAAATCTTTCTAGATTTACATAACGCCCCTCTACTTCTCTAAATCCACCATTTCACCCTAACTTTCGGTAATTTATAAAAATAGCCCCATACTTTTTGGTAATTGTTACACCTTAAATTTAAACTATATATTATCCTCCTTAATTAATTTAAATCATTAAACCAATCCCAACAATTCTCTAAATTTCCAAACAACCCTAGCTTATTTAAATTCCAGTTTGCAACCAACTTTTTATGGGATTACCATATGGCCCAACATAAGTTTTATAAATGTTAATTTTAGCATTAAACTATATCTTATAATCCTAAATTATAACCATTGGAATTAACCCAAAAATTATTTTAATATTCAAATAGACCCCTAGGGTCCCAATATTCATATCCCAACACCTACTATTTTTGGTAATTACATAAACAACACCTATTTCTTTTTATAAATGTTATTTGATTACTTATTTCTTTAAATACCCTTAATAATTATTTTTATCACTTTGATTTGGTCACCTCACATGTGGCTAAGGTGACCACCTAGTTTATTTCTTTGACCAGATTTGATATTATTTACGTAAATACCCCAAAGTTTTCCTAGTTTTTACATTAATCCCTAATTTCATAAATTCACATTCTATGTTTCAAAAATTCTTTAAAATGTTTCCCTCTAGGTTTTACTTCTATTTGGTGCCCTATATTTATTTAATTATTTTTAACCCCATAATTAATTCTTTTGTTTATTTAAATACTTATATGGTTTATAATTTATTTAAAACACCTTATGACCTTATACTTATTTATGTAACACCTAAAATTACTATATTCATCTAAAAGATCCCTAAGATTTTTGTTCACTCAAATTTGTTTTGCACCAGAATTTATATAATTTATTTAATCATTCCCAAAAAAACTCAATAATCATTATTTAGAGCTTTAAACATAGGCAAAATAAAAATGCCTAAATACAGGCTTAAACATAGCATATCAATATCATTAATATTAAACGACATCAAAATATCCCCAATAAAATGCTAGTTCATTGTACAAATTTAGCATTTCACACTTAAATTCATTTTTTTCTTCCACATTTAACTTATAAACATAATCTTTATAAGTCCTTTATACTCAAGTAAGAGCCAACTAAACATTACTAAAATTACTTATACATTTTTAGGATTTAAATTGCACCCATATACATATGCTCTCGGTTCCATTTAATTCTCTTAACTAATTAGCTTAAAACATTATTTAGATTTTAAGAATACTTAGGCCCTATTCTTTTGCATAGCTGATAATCTAGCTGATGTCAGTTGTCAGCTGAAAGTTAGAAAAAGTGAGAGGAAAAATATTTGATATGACAATTGGATGTATGTGACATACAGAGACAATAAACTAGCTGATCAAATAAACTCGATGCAAAGAAATGGGACTTGAATTTAATCACCAAGAATTTCTCCACCAACCACACACTCCTTTCACGGCAGTATTTGTACACACAATATTAGATTTTGTTTTCAAATTCTCTTAATGAAATACCCCTAAATATTAAACGATAAAAATCATAACACGTTTTTAATATGGACATGAAATATCGTACGAACAATTAAATCTAGTGTTATCCCAAAAATTTTCAACCCCCCGGAGGTGAGTCTCTTCTAATAGGCTAGTAGTGAGGGTTCCCAGATCGATCGGCACATTTCAGAGTGCTAGGGACAGCTTAGTCATCTCCAGGGCCATTTTCGTAATTTTTCAAGGCTCCTAAGCCCCCTACAGGCTTCTCTCTCCTCCAAATAAGGGTCAAATCAATTCAAAATGCTTTGAAATTTTTACCCAAGATAGAGGATGACATTTTAAGCATAATGGCGTTGGAATTTTGATTTTTCGAATTTCCAATAATTTTCTAGCAATTTCTGATTGAATCTGACGAGAAATTGAATTTAAAAATATTCCAATATCCAAAAAATTCGATTCCACTTTAGAAAAATCAGAAATATCATCCTTTACCCATGTGTGAAATTTCATAATCAAATTCCTTTTGGAAGCCCTTGAGCTAAAACGTCGGTAAATCTCGGTTTTTACCGGATTTTTCTATCTTTAAAGAGGTCTATATAAGGAACCTTATCCCATGATCAAAGAAGAACCTCAAGAACCCTAAGCAACCAGAAAACCTAGCCGTCTCATTCTCCTCACGTTTTTACACATCCAAGCACCAAAATCACATCAAAAATCTCTCGAAATCACCACCTAAACACACTTTTCAACTCCTAACACATCAACAATCATCAAACATCAACCAAACCACCTCCAAAACGTGAAGAACATCATCAACAATCAACAACCAGAAGCCCGGGTCGAATTCAATCCGGAACCGGCATCATCGGAGCCTCCGAAGAATCCCAACGTGAAGAATCATCTTGAATTCGAAGGTAAAACAGGTTACAATCCCACTTTTCTGATTCCCCACGACCTTGTTAACTCTCTGTCAAAGTTTGGGTTCAAACCAACCTGTTTACGCTTCTGTATTGACGTTTGTTTAAGCTTCTGTCCAATAACTTGTTTACAAAGTTTCGTGCTTAATTCGAGTTCAAATTGAAAACCTTCAATCACTAACGACTTGTAAATCTTTCAGGCTACACACCCATAAAATTTGAGCTCAAAACACCCTCGGGAACCTTCTGAAAACCCCTGTCCGTGGGTGGTCCGTGACCTCGGACCTATGGTCCGGGACCTCGGACGCGTTGTCCGAGACCACGGACACCCACGGACGGCGGCGGGATTTTAAAAATTCAAAACTTAGGTTTTTCTAACGATGTCCGGGCCCACGGACAGCCTGTCCGTGGCCCCGGACTTTGCAAATTTTTGTTTTCCTTCAATTTCGACTTTTCTGCATACTTAGGTTAACTGGGGTCCGTGGTCTCGGACTCTTGGTCCGTGGCTACGGACGTAAGCAAAATTTGACCTAATTCTGCCTCCGAAACCCTAGTTTAGGTAGCTTTCAATTTCACTTTAATTTTCTGTCAAAAAACGCTAAAAAACATAAAAAAACAGAAGCTTGCGCACTTAGGTTAAAACGACTCGTAATAAGCCGTAAATAAACTAAGTAGAGGAAAAACGACTCTTAGGGGTAATGAAAGTAATTGAACCCTAATTAAGTCGAATATCAAGCCCCCGAACCCGAACTCTCCTTTCCTAATTTGATCTAGGTTAAAATTAGGTGGCGACTCATAATAGGTTCCAGTGAGCTAGCTTAGGTTTTAATAATTTTGTTATATGACATAGTTATTAATCTTAGGTTATAAGTGGACCTAAAACCCGACTAGATCCCAATCAACTTAATCCACATAGGATAGGGTTTAAAATCGAGGCTCACAGACTGGCGACTCTGCTGGGGACAAACTTCTTAATTTTAACTTGTTTAATTTTAAGAAAGAGGGCTTAACTCGAAAATGTTTATTTATGGCTTTATTACTCTGTTTGTTTACCTTCGTGCGCACTTTAATTTTCTGCACCTTGGCATCATATGAGAGCGAGGGTCCACACAAACCAATTTCACCCCGGGACCCATTTGAGGGTCCCCTGTCAGGGACTCACACCTTTTAGGTGATGTGAATAAGCGGGGGAAAAGAGGAGGGTGTCGTCTAACCACACCCCCTTAATACCTGGGCTTTAGCCCCAAGCGTCTTCCTGGCAGTGCCCTTACCTAGCCCTTTGTTTGGTCAGTCAAAGACCCGACCGTAGACGCACACCTTCAGGTGATGTGAAAAGAGTGGGGAAGCCCAAAGAGAATAGCGTACAAGCCCTATTCCTTTGTGGTGACCTGGGCCCGCGCCCCAAGCACCTCTCCGGATCGATCCATACCCGGTTTGACTTAAACGTCTAGTGAGGACATGTTGAATTTGTGTGGGCCTTGTTTGCTTGTATGATCGGCCCACTACCCAGCCTAGAGATTGATAGGAACTTCTCCTACATCAACCTAGCCCAAAACGAATTGGCAGCTCATTTGTTTGCGGCCCAGAGGCCCTGTTTGGTTTAACATGTGAGTCGTTCGGGCTTCGGCCCAAAAGCTTAGACTTAGGTGATTTCTCTTCTGGCCCATTTTGAATTATCCAATTAGTTCTAGGCCCATAAAAAGGAAATCCATCTGAACTCGAAATAACTCACAAGTCCCGAAAGCAAAATCTTTTTCTGCTTAGCAACCATCTTCTCTGGCCCAAAGAAAGTTGGGCCCATTTGTGATTTAGGGACCATTCCAGCCCATGTGCTTTACTCCAGGCCCAAACACATTCCGGCCCAAGGGCTCATTCTAGACTAGGTAGACTTCTTATCCGGGCCCTAGCCCCAAACCCTAGATCTAGGTGTCACCTCTCAGGCCCAATCAAAGCCATCTGTTTACATTTCAGTCCAAATTCCAGTTCATAGCCTGAGAGATACTTCAGCCCAAGCACCTCATTTCCTGGGTATCTTGGCCCACTTGCTTTCAGCCTAAGCCTGTTTCGATCTACCTTGTGAAGTGTCATTATCACCTTAGTGTCTTTCAACCCACTTCCTCTTGTTAGCTAATAATGGACTTCTTGGAAACAGGCAAGCCCGAATCCAGATATGGCAGAAGGAGGAAACCCGATCAACACCGAGGCCCAGTTGGCCGCTGTGCTGCAAGGGTACAAGGTCTTGGAGTCCATTGTCGAGGAACTGAGGAGTAAGGCTAATCTCCAGGAGACAAACCAGCACACTCTGGAAAAGCTTGTGGATGAAAATCTTAATCGTAATTACATCGAGATTGACTCTGTTAGGGCCCAAGATCCTCAAACACGTATGGGGAAGGATGTTCCTGACAACCAGCTAGCTGCAGAGGTCAAAAGGGTTTTGAAAAGGATTGAGCGCATAGAGAAAACCAACAAACCAGCTGGCTTCGATTATTTCTCCACGGCGTCGTATCCCGAAGTTGCTCTTCCCCTAAAGCTGAAGCTGCCTGCACTCGCTTTGTACAAGGGTTCCTCGGATCCACAGATTCACTTGGCTATGTTCGACCGAGAAATGTCCATCTTGGGGCTCAACGATATGCAAAAAGCCAAAGTTTTCGCACGCTATCTAGACGAGACTCCTCAGCGTTGGTATCTCACTCAGAAGATGAATACCAAAACCTACGAGGAGGTTTGCGAGGCTTTCCTAAATCATTTCGAGTATGCTAAGAACCTCGAGGTCACCAGAATCGATCTGGCAGGAACTCGACAGAAAGACGGTGAGTCCATGTCTGACTTCATCAAGCGTTGGAGGAGAAAGGCTGCAGCCATGCCTACCAGAATGGACGAGCAGGAGCAAATCCGCATGATAATTGAGAACATGCGAAAACAACACAACCATGAGCTAAAATTTATGTACTTTCCGAGTTTGGACATGTTGATGGGACAAGTCGGTATTCTAGAGGAAAGGATTCATAAGGAAGGTTTGGAGCTCGAGTGCTCAAGAAACTCCGGCAGTGGCTCCAAATTATCTAAGCCAGGACCAGAAAAGGCTTATCTTCAGACAGTAGCTTGCGCTCAAAGCAGTTTCCCAGAAGTGAATATGGTTCAACGACCTAGATCTCCGCATCAAAACCTTAGGACAATACCCTTACCACGCCGAGACTCATCGCAAAGGGAATTCACCAACATTGGCCGAGCACCAAGTCAGGCGTTTGAAGAGCTTCAGAAGAGAAACCTGCTACAGCCCCTGGCCCCTCGGCCAGGAACCACTCATTTGGGGAGGCATCTTAATCAATTCTGCCACTACCATCAGTTGCCTGGCCATTCTGCTGACAATTGCCGAGCATTGAAGCACAAGATTCAAGACCTCCTCGAGCAAGGAGTCCAATTTTTCTAAGTGTGCAGATCGTTTTCTTGCATCTTCAAATTTTCCTAGTAGCTTATTAGTTAGTTTTCAGTCACCTCTGATTGTAATCTTTACGTTTCTTTCATGATTCATAAATAAAATCATAGTTCCATTTTCACAACTCCTGTACTAACCATTTTTCATTCATCGAAAAAAGAAGGAAAACAAAATAGTTTTTTAAGGAAAAGGATCGCGAAGCAATCATTTTCTGACTATGCAATGGAACGGCTTGTCTCTTGTTTCTAAAAATTTGAACATGCCTAACCAAACACCACAACTCACCCTATAATATCCAAACAACCCACAAAGCATTCCAAAATCCACATCTGTTTAAGTGTTGTCATAAACCCCAGGTCAATACTGGGGGCAATCTGAGTTCAGGATCGTCATCTTTAATCTTTCGTTTACGCGTGCGAACTAGTCTCTGAGTGAAATTCACGAGAGTGTCTTGAGTGGAAAAACCATGAGTGAACGAGCGTGTCATTTTTACACGACTCCGGTGAGTCCACATTCAAAGGTGAGGCAAACGGTATAACTCCGACCGAAGGAGATAATTTGTAAATTTACGCTTAGACCTGTGAAAAGTAACAAAGAACGGATATACAACTATCAGGAATGACGAAGCACCTAGGTACAGCACCACATAGCCAAAAGCTTGTAAACCCTGACATTAAACCCTAGGCACCCCCGTTGAGCCTTTTGTATATCCCTTTTCAATATTATGAGCCCCACAAAATAACCCAGCCAATGATGAATGTCCGACCCGGTGACCAAAGGAAGCAAGGAGCCCGACTCTCGGATAACATTATCATCAGTCCGAAGAAGCAATGCCGCTATCAGCATGACGAAGTGATCCGTAAATGGTCCCAAAGTGACACAGGATCAAAAGAGCTCACGTCAAAACAGCTCTCGAAGCCCAAAACCGGGAAACACAAGAACCCCAAAGGCAAAGTCAAGAAAGGATAAAACAAAAAGGCGAACCCGAAGTGCCTCGAAGAAGTCCAAATGACAAAAAAAGAGAAATGGTGTAAAGGACAACTCCAAAAGTCCAGGTCCAGAAGCTCAAAAACAACGTCAACATGAAGCAGTTAGACGACTTCAAGACAAGGAAGATGAATCTGAGAGAGGACGCAAGTTGCAGCTTTGGTCACCCATTTTAGCTCCACATACCTCAAATATCCCTCCATGATCCCGTCGTCTTTCATCACACCCTATGGCCACGTTATAAGCTTTAAAGACTTCCGACTTGATAGTTGTGTGTCCAATCACGTGAAAGTAACAGATCAAATGCGTAAATCCATCAAATATCGAATTCAATGGTTTAGAAGTTATGACCATGAGCGAGAAATGAGTGCAAACACCGACCACATCGAGTGTAGGTTAGGGAGCACCACATCAAAGCATAAACCTCGACCCTGTGAGGGTGAGACTTGTTCGCATGTTTAATCAAAGAAAATACTGGGGGCAATTGATCGTTCCGATCAATTGCCATGAACTCTAGCTCAGATTGTCCTAAGGAAAAATACTGGGGGCAATTGTTGGTTCCAACAATTGCCATGACAACACCAATTGAAACCTAAAGCTTGAGCACCACCATCCCACCACAGGCATAAGCCCTTACCACCACACCTCCACTACACAGGCCCACATAAGCCCTTACCTCCACACCTCCACTACACAGGCACACATAAGCCCCTACCACCACACACACACACTCTCAAGCCCGTCATTAGCCTTACCTCCACAAAAACATCAAACCCGTCATAACCCTGACCACCATCCAAAATCACAACGCAGTCCCAGGTCTATCACAAGCACCACAACAAACACCACACACTTCCACCAACGGCATGTTCATTTTCTAAGAAACAAATTGCAGATTTGAAATTTTTAGTCAGGAAATGATTATTTCACTTTCCTTTTTCAGCAGAGTTTTTCTTAAGCATTGCCATGTTTAGCACATTTTTCAATAGTTCCTTGTTTTGGGCTAGCTTCCAACAAACACTTTAGTTGCATTTTACAACTTTTGCACAACACCTCAACATTGCCACCTTTTCCAACAGTTTCCTGTTTTGAACGAGTATCTTTCATGTATTTTGATTGCATACATCTTATCATCATTGCCATGTTTGGCACTCCAATAATCAGTTTTCATCATTTGCACGAGACCATTATCTTCCTAACTCATTTTTAGTTCGAGACCTAAAATCGGCGCAAGGCCCTGCAGATTCCTCTTTCAGTACGAGACCTAGCATCTTCATTCAGTACGAGACCTAGAATCAGTGTGAGAGCCAGCTTTTCCTTCATCCATTCAGTACGAGACTTCAGTGCGAGACCACCATCTTCATCAGTGCGAGGCCCATCATTTTCTTCAGTGCGAGACCACCATCTTCATCAGTGCGAGGCCCATCATTTTCTTCAGTGCGAGACCACCATCTTCATCAGTGCGAGGCCCATCATTTTCTTCAGTGCGAGACCACCATCTTCATCAGTGCGAGGCCCATCATTTTCTTCAGTGCGAGACCATGCATCTTCATCAGTGCGAGACCCATCATCTTTATCAGTGCGAGACCCATCAGTTTCATCAGTGCGAGACCGAGCATCATCATCCAGTGCGAGACCAGTACGAGACCTAGTATCATCTTCAGTGCGAGATAGAGCGTGATCTAAGTTGGCGGGGCAGAGGCAATAAGTCCCCATCTTTATGTCAACTTCTTGGGAGAAGCAACTAGTGGGCAGTGGCAATAAGTCCCCTTGGTAATCTAGAAGTTATCCCAGCACCCCAGTTGGTGGGCAGAGGCAATAAGTCCCCATAGTATACCAACCAGGAGCATTGGAACGGGTTTCGGTCCCCAGAAGCATCCGAGCATCATCAGCATCAACATCATCATCAGCATCGTTAGCATATCATCATCATATCATCTTTTTTCTGCATGACATCTACATTTGCATTACAGGTTCCCGACCCCTTAGAATGTTCGGCATACTTCATTTCATTTTAGGTAGTCAACGCCTTAGAATAGCTTGACATCATCTCATTCGTTATAGGTGGTCAACGCCTTAGAATAGCTTGACATCATCTCATTCGTTATAGGTAGTCGGCGCCTTAGAATAGTCTGACATTATTTCATTTTTTACCTTTAGGTGGCCGACGCTTTAGAATCGCTCGACATCCTTCCACTTTACTCATAGGTAGTCAGCGCCTTAGAACAGCTCGACACAACTTGTTGGTTTTCAATTGCACGAGGGGTCTTTTAAGATCCAAAATTTTGGGGTATCACTCAAGCATCAACTAGCCTTTTCATTTCCATTACAAAGTCTAGTTGACGGGGGGCAATCTGTTATACCCAAAATTTCAACCCCCCGGAGGTGAGTCTCTTCTAATAGGCTAGTAGTGAGGGTTCCCAGATCGATCGGCACATTTCAGAGTGCTAGGGACAGCTTAGTCATCTCCAGGGCCATTTTCGTAATTTTTCAAGGCTCCTAAGCCCCCTACAGGCTTTCTCTCTCTCCAAATAAGGGTCAAATCAATTCAAAATGCTTTGAAATTTTTACCCAAGATAGAGGATGACATTTTAAGCATAATGGCGTTGGAATTTTGATTTTTCGAATTTCCAATAATTTTCTAGCAATTTCTGATTGAATCTGACGAGAAATTGAATTTAAAAATATTCCAATATCCAAAAAATTCGATTCCACTTTAGAAAAATCAGAATATCATCCTTTACCCATGTGTGAAATTTCATAATCAAATTCCTTTTGGAAGCCCTTGAGCTAAAACGTCGGTAAATCTCGGTTTTTACCGGATTTTTCTATCTTTAAAGAGGTCTATATAAGGAACCTTATCCCATGATCAAAGAAGAACCTCAAGAACCCTAAGCAACCAGAAAACCTAGCCGTCTCATTCTCCTCACGTTTTTACACATCCAAGCACCAAAATCACATCAAAAATCTCTCGAAATCACCACCTAAACACACTTTTCAACTCCTAACACATCAACAATCATCAAACATCAACCAAACCACCTCCAAAACGTGAAGAACATCATCAACAATCAACAACCAGAAGCCCGGGTCGAATTCAATCCGGAACCGGCATCATCGGAGCCTCCGAAGAATCCCAACGTGAAGAATCATCTTGAATTCGAAGGTAAAACAGGTTACAATCCCACTTTTCTGATTCCCACGACCTTGTTAACTCTGTCAAAGTTTGGGTTCAAACCAACCTGTTTACGCTTCTGTATTGACGTTTGTTTAAGCTTCTGTCCAATAACTTGTTTACAAAGTTTCGTGCTTAATTCGAGTTCAAATTGAAAACCTTCAATCACTAACGACTTGTAAATCTTTCAGGCTACACACCCATAAAATTTGAGCTCAAAACACCCTCGGGAACCTTCTGAAAACCCCTGTCCGTGGGTTGTCCGTGACCTCGGACCTATGGTCCGGGACCTCGGACGCGTTGTCCGAGACCACGGACACCCACGGACGGCGGCGGGATTTTAAAATTCAAAACTTAGGTTTTTCTAACGATGTCCGGGCCCACGGACAGCCTGTCCGTGGCCCCGGACTTTGCAAATTTTTGTTTTCCTTCAATTTCGACTTTCTGCATATTTAGGTTAACTGGGGTCCGTGGTCTCGGACTCTTGGTCCGTGGCTACGGACGTAAGCAAAATTTGACCTAATTCTGCCTCCGAAACCCTAGTTTAGGTAGCTTTCAATTTCACTTTAATTTCTGTCAAAAAACGCTAAAAAACATAAAAAAAAACAGAAGCTTGCGCACTTAGGTTAAAACGACTCGTAATAAGCCGTAAATAAACTAAGTAGAGGAAAAAGACTCTTGAGGGTAATGAAAGTAATTTGAACCCCAATTAAGTCGAATATCAAGTCCCCGAACCCGAACTCTCCTTTCCTAATTTGATCTAGGTTAAAATTAGGTGGCGACTCATAATAGGTTCCAGTGAGCTAGCTTAGGTTTTAATAATTTTTGTTATATGACATAGTTATTAATCTTAGGTTATAAGTGGACCTAAAACCCGACTAGATCCCAATCAACTTAATCCACATAGGATAGGGTTTAAAATCGAGGCTCACATCTAGTACGTATATATATATACGAACACAAAAGTACATATACGCAACGTTACGTTACGATATTGTGACGTCGTGAATAAGTAGCCATGTCGTCACGTAACTTCGTAACAAAATAGCGATAATAATAATAATAGTAACATGATATAATGTATAGTCACATAAATATAAAGATAAAAAAATTGTGTATTGATTAAAAAAAAGGGAGGGGGAGCAAAGACACTCCCGCGGAGTTTCGAACCCGAGACCTCACATACTTTCCCCGAGTGCTTAACCGTTTGAGCTAGGCTCATATTCGGTATCTAACACCCACAAACTGAAACTAGTACCGAATTAGCTAGGTAAACAAAAAGGAAACAGGGAGCATCAACCGCACGGTTTTTCCCTCCCGATCAGACACACACCAGTCCTCGTACAACAACAAATTCCTTGTCGGTCTCGATCGAGCAGCTCAATACCAACACATCAGACCTGCTGTTTCGAGTTCCAAGCCCACCATTTCCTTGCTCAGTGGCCCGCCTCTCACACCTGAAACAAAAACAAAACAAATCAGGCCAGCACTCCAAGTAAACCAAGCCATACTTCTGTGTCGACTTCGATGCTAGGGGATAAGATGGGGAGACAGCCACATACATTGTTGTTATGCCCATACTCCCTAGTAGATTAGAGCCATAAACGCCATTAGAGGAGAAGGGGGGGAGGGCTCTGACGCGATTAACAGAGTCCAGGAACAATGGTGCAACCGAATCAGTGTTCACGCTCCAACTAAGCAATTCCTGAAAACCTACACCCACTAACAACTGAGAAGCCACGTGATTTTTCAGACTCCTCAAGCCCCGTCCCCTAGATAATACCCCGGCAGTTATTCTCCCCTCTTCTGTGCATGTTGTGCCAACAAGCACCCAGGTAAGCTCCTGTTACTGCTCATACGTGAAAATGAACCCCAAGCTTTCATGTCACCCTTGAGTTTCCTTCTACTTTGTTACTTCAATTCGAAGAGACAGACTGACACTCTACTCCTGTCTACTTTCTTGTTTCATCAGTGAACTGAGCCTCCCACTCCTCCTGTCTACCTGGTCGAGCTAGAGTTCCAACCCTTGGAAAGAAACTAACAGGTAGAGCTTAAACAAAATACATTCCTTCTGCTTGTCTTGGCCGATAGCCCATACATTAGTTCTCTAACTTTACTCTCTGCCTCATGTAAGAACCATACATGCTAAGAAGGAGAGGAGCACTGGAAATCTTGCAACCTATACTCTGATAGGACATAATCAGAAGGTAAAAGCAAACCTCCCTTAGCATAAAGCGAAATCTCGCCAACCCCTCATCCATGTTCACTTATGTTTTGCTAAAGATTAACACCTGAGGAACCTTTCCAGTGGAGTCGTGGGGTCAAGAATCTAGGAGCTTATATCGTGCCAAGAGGATTTCCAGGAGAAACGCACCCCAAAACAAGGAAGTAACTCGAGGTAACAGACCACATAAACACTCTGTACAGAGCTGAAAACTATTTGTATTCCTGCATAGCAAAAAAAATTACAGAGTAGTATTAAGGACTTATTCGTTAATACTGGGTCTACTAAGTTACCACCCCATACACCATCTGTAAAATAAGCTGGGGAAAAGACTAGAAGAGGGGCTAGGCAGTAGAGAGGAACTATATCACCGAAGCAAAGTAAAATAGATCAACTGATATGAACATTTATTTCAGCTTCTGAAATAGTGTGTTTTTTGTATAATAACTTCTCATGAGTATAACCTGTACTGAGATTCGAAGTAAACAACTAAGAAACTGGGGGAAACAGAAAGAACACGATAATGGGAAATGAAATTCAGTTGGGCTACAGTTCTGCAATGTTAGCACTTTCTATAAATGGTTTCTGTGAAAAAAACAAAAACAAGCTTCAGATAGATTATAAGTGTTGTGCTGGTATAACAATAATCCCAATCAGAATTAATATGTGACCTAAGCTGATACATCCATTGAGAGACTTTTAAAAACAGTCTAACAAACCTAAAAAAAAAGGTGGGAGGAAGAGGGATCATATAGGTTTTCTGTTCTGGTTTCAAGTTCAATCTTCCGTTTCTGTTACAGTTGGGATTTAAGGGTTGTATGGGTTTGTTTGTTATGTTGAGACTGTACTAAAGCTGCCTAATTAAGTAGCTAGACCACCTAGGGAAGTAGAAATCAAATTAAGCAGAACAACAAAAAAAATCAATAACTGACAAGGGTAAGTTATATCAGTTTTCAAGTTTCTGTTTTACTAGGAATTGTTGTCTGTTTAATCCTGTGACAGCGGGGTGCATGGGGTTAGGTTGAGGGTTTTATAAGCTTAAAACTTTGTTAACACATATACTAAGTAACTGAGGCTAATTGAGTAGAAGTGAAAACATAATCCAGGAACAATAAGAAAAGGAAATAGGAAAGAAAAAGGAAGATCAGTTCAGATTACTGGTTTCTGATAATTGTTTTGGGTTCTATATACTAGTTCTTGGAGGTAATAGGAAGAGAGGGTGTTGGGTGGATAATGAACTTAAGCCCCACCAACCTAATGTACAAGTGAGGAAATCGAGTTCAGGTTAAAGAGTGAAAAAGAAAACAGAAAGAGGACTTATCAGACTTTGGAGTATAACTTATCAGTTTTTCAGATTTGTGAAGGGTTTCTGTTTCAGATTTTCGAATTCAGTTGCAGGTTTCTGTCGTTTGGAATCTGCTTTGGGGATTAAAATTGGGTCAAGACTTTTAACTAAGTAGCTAGGTTATGAGCGTGAGGAAAAGAAAAACAAAAGAAAGAACAAGCATGATCTGTAACAGAAGGAAAACTATAACAGAAAACCAAGCAAATGAAAAGTGCTACAGCAGCAGACATTCGAATACTGTGTTTCTCTTTTCTCATCTCTGTATATGAACTTTTCAGGGGGGGGGTGACTGCTATGGTTAGGTTTAAAACGTTAATAGAACATGAAATTAAGTGAGCAGACAGAAACCAAATTAGAAGAAACTGAGGAAAATAGTAATAGAAAAAAATTAGACATCGAGTATACTCCGTTCTGCAACCATTGCAGTTCTGTATAAATTGTTACAGATGGCATGTTCCCCACTGTTTGTGGTTGCTGTAGTTAAGACTGGACTAAAGATACCTAACCACATAGTTAGATGACCTGGAGAAGCTAGATATCAAAATTAAACAGAATAGCAGAAACTGATAACAAAAGAGAAGCATCAACTTTAGTTCTAAAAATTTGCACTTCCTACATGTTAATCTCTCAGGGTGTAGTTCTGTTGTTGTAGTGGTTTAAAACTGCGTCAAACACATAGGTGAGTAACCAAGCTAATTGTGAGGAAGAAACGTGGGAAGTTAGGAACCAAATTAAAATAACAGAAGAGCAAGAAACAAAAAAAAAAAGATAGCAACTTTAAGGAATAGAAAACTGATACACCAAATAAACCTTCTGTTCCTGTTGCAGTTTCGGTGCCTAATTACATTTTCTTGGTTAGTCTTGTCTATTCTTGAGTATTAAAGACTTATTAACACTAACTAAGTACAGATACTTAGAAGTAACAAGGAACAGATTCGAAACAGAAACAGAAAAACAAAGAGAAACATCAGTCTTTCGGTTTTAAGTTGCAGATTTTATTTCTTCTGTTTCAATTCAGCTGTGTTGAGTCTGTACATGGATGTCCCGAGAAACTGTCCATGTGGATTAGGATTAGTCTTGAGTCAAAGGAGGATCTGATAACACATAAACCAAGTTATAGTTAAGCTGGGAAAATATGGAAAGACATATCAGTTTCTGTTTTCTGTTTATTTCTTTTTTGTTTGGTTCTAGAGGTGCTTCTGTTTCTGCAACAGATTTACTGGGATATTAGGAGGGTTATAGTGTCTTGGGTATGAGTTAGGAAGGTTATTAGAGAGGTGAGTTAAGTTGACAGAACCACGTGAGAGTTTGGGAACCAAACAACTGATGAAAAATAGAAAGGAAGGGAATAAAAGAAAATCTAGCAGAAAACCCAGCACTTCAGTTTTGATGTCTTGTTTCTGAGGAATTACTTCTGTTTCTGTATAAAAGACTAGGTGAATGTTATTGGTGACAGTTTCGAGGTTTAAAACAGAAGGGAAACACTTAACTAATTAAGGGGTACATAGGGGAGAGATTTGAAGGAAATAAATAACACTTACCCAGAAAAGAATCAAGGAGTAGGCACCCAGTCTCATAACTTTCAGTTTCAGTTTTCTTAATTGTTTTCTATATCTGTTCTGTGTAAGTGGTTGCAGATGAACTGTGGGTGTCCTATGAGTATGGCCTTGAACTAAGAACTTATGTCGTAGATTCTTGGTACTTGGTCTGTAATTTCTGTTGTACTTGGATTTGATTGAGGTTTAATTCCAGTCATTCGGACCGCAGCTTGGTATTGATGTTGTTGTTGTGTCAACCGCGTGGGTGGTTGGCGTCTGTGACACCCGAGTAGAAGTTGTGAATCCGCTGTTTAGACTTGCTAGGTCATCGTTGGCGCATCGTTCGGACTATTGATTGGTTAAATCGGGGTGTTACACTTAAACCATTAATAAGGCTCTTAAACACTTAATGAGGTATTTACCTTCCAATATTTGATTTTTCCCCTTGTAACAAAACTCCACACTCACGGCAGCCACTGGTGAACCCACATCCATTCTGTAGTCATTTAACCAAGGAAAAACAAGCTAAATTTATTACCTTATTAAGTAACTAGTTTAAGGCTTAAAGATATAGATTTTTGAACTTTAGAAGAGAGGTTTTACCTTGCTCTTTTGATGGGTTTTCCAACATGTATTCGGCTCCCCCTATATAACATGGTTGGACTTAGTTTTCATGGAGGAGAGCAAGCAAAGTGGGAGCTTATGGATCCTTGTTTTCTCACCTTTTAAAAGTTCAATGAACTTCCTAACACCTTGGGTCTCTCGGCTGGATTTGGAGCCTTCAAGCTTCTGTTTTTATACCTCCAAAATGAAAGGAGATTGGTGGGGATGAGTGGCTTCAGAAACCGAAAGAAAGAGAGAGCAAGGAGGTGAAGTTTTACCTTAGTCTCTCCTTGCTAGTGCCTAGAACAGAAGAGAATGTGGAGCTGCTATTTTTTTCTGCCATGAAGGGAGGAGAAGGAAGGCTGTTTCTTCCTTGTTGTTGCAGTCGAATGAAGGAGGGGGAAGAGGTGGAGGTTTTGTTGTCTTAGGAAAGAGGGAATGAACTGCAATGCTGGAGCAAAGAGGAGGGGAAATCAGTGGAGCTTTTACTCCATAAACCGAAAGCAACAGAAGGAAGGAGAAGGTGGAGAGCTTACCTTGTTTCAGTTGCTGTAAATCGAGAATGGGAGAGTAGATTAGGTGGTGTTTGACAGTTCGTAATGAGACCCCCAGTATACTCAGTCTTGGACTGTGTTGTTAGTGGTAATCGACAGATAGATTGCAAACCGGTATAGAAGAAAACTCAGCCACTAATATATATTAATAGCGTGAAAAACTCCCCACATGATCTGTTCAACACTTTGAACAATCACAATGTAACTTATCACTCTTCGAATGATAAAACACTCCTAAACTATTGAGAATAAACTCTCTCGTTCTCACTCAAAGGGGTTGCGCCGTAAAGGGTGAAAATCAGTTTCTTGATCCCAAAAGCATAACCCTAATCTATATCTATACAGCCTATATATATACATGGGAATTTCCCAGATTTAAACTAAACTTTCCTCTCAAAGATATTCGCATAACACTTAATTAGGGAGACATAATAGGCGAATCTTAACAGCTTTGATATCACGTCTGTTGTCACGTGAGCAGGTATAATTCCGTTGACGTTCACAGGAATTATACTTAAAGATCCTTTGCTGAGTACTGGACTGAATCGGCATAGTTGTCACACATCAAAAACTATAAGTATGTATGGCACACATACATTTACAGTTTCCCCCTTTTTTGATGTGTGCAAACTTTCGTCATGGTGAATGGTGAAGTCACACGGGTATTCCCTTTGAAACATAGATTCCCCCTGAAATAAAGATTCCCCCTGAAACAATTCCCCCTGAAACAGAGCTAACTTGATTAACAGTCACACAACCCATATTCACCATGTTTCCCCCTTTTGCGCAATCAAAAATGGTACGAGCCTAGAAAACTCACGAAATGTAAAAAGATATACCGTGGAACACGAAACAGCATTTTATACAACGTTAATAGAAGGAACGAGTTTCAGAAAATGGCATAAAGAAACAGCAAACCACAAACAGAGCAGCAAGTAGTCAAAAGCACTCAAAGTGCAGAAAGAGGCATAGTCTTGAAACAAAACAACGGCAAAGACAAAGTCTGAGACAAACAGCAACAGAAAGTGATAACGACATCCTAGAAACAAACACCTATATCAGAATGTGGAGTAGCAAAGCAAGGGTATGGACTAGGCAGAGGACAGGAAGAAGTGTTAACGTCGCACCCCGAGATGTGCTTCAAGATGTGCCAATCGAGCATTCAGATCCTTGACCAGAGACAAAAGTTCCTCCAACTGGTGCGAGACATTGCCAAGATTCTCTGAAGCAACTCTAGGTGGCTGCTTAACAATCCATATATTCCCCGCCAGAGCAAGACCCATCTTGGATAATGTAGTCTGAGAAAGTGCATGATTATGATCCAGAACTTTGACAGAATCAGTAGACAGATCAACAGAGAAATATTCAAAGATCGTCGTCAGCCAAGCAGCATAAGGCAGAGATGAGGTACACTCGGTTATAGCATGATGGATATGAAACATCATGAAGTGAGGCAAGCTTATAGGGCACTTCTGTATAAGACACCACATCAAACAGATGTCCAGGAATGTGACCGTCCCGCGTTGGTCATTCCTGGGAGCAACGCCTTGATAAACAATGATGTGGAGTAATCGCCCTAGCACATCAAGCTGCCGTTGTGGAGCAGACCGGATCTTCCTGGTCTCAGGCTCAATCCCAAAGAAACCGAAAATGTCCTCATCCTTTTGAGAGGGAGCAAATGTATTAACCTCGCGAGAAAAGGTCTTAATACCCTCAACTGGGACACACAGGATCATACCGAGCAAATCCGGAGTTAATTCAATATCCACCCCTTTAACCTTAGATCGAATCAAATACTCATCAACAAACTGCAAGTTCTGGTAAAATTCATTAACTGATTCCCAGAATATTTTCGTACCCAAAGTAAACACCGACGACCAGCCTTGAGCTGAAAGGCAACTAGCAATGTTGGACAATTTATTCTTACGAAGCCAAGCACAATCCACACGTTTTCCCACAACAATGTGTGCATTACGAATTTCAGACTTAAATGAGGGAAAACAAGGAAAAGAGTGACCAGACCAGGCAGAGTTCGTCGAAGAAGACCCTGAGGAAGCAGCAGACACAGTAGCGGAAGAGCTGGGCGCCGGAGTCGCACGGCGAGGACGCTTTGAAGAGGTCGTCGTCGGAGCTTGTACAGCAGGCCGCTTGCGCTGGCGCAAGACTGATAACGGCACATCATCATCCGAAATGACATCAGGGTGCGACGGAGTAGATGAAGGTGGGGGAGGCTGAGGACAACGTGGCCGAAGAGTTTGGCGACGGCGAAGAACAGCGGCCCGAGAAGGACGAGTCTGAGTCCTAGGGTTTCTGCGAGGAGGAGGGTTTTGTGGTGATAATGGCGGTGAAGTAGGTAAAGAATCAGAAACCGGGGAATCATCAAATGGCACATCACAAAATGGGAAATCGTCAGCACACTTTTTGGGTGGTGAATCTTGGTTTGGTGGTGGCACGGGCAAGAGGAGTGGAGGATATTCAACGGCAAGCGGATGATGGTATTCAGGCTGCATGGGAAGTAAGCTGGAGTCAATGGAAATACTCGGTAGAGATGAATCAAGAAAGTTCGGAATTGAGAGAGAAAGAAGCTGAAGGTAGGCAAAAGCAGGGTCATATGGAACGATTTCCATGGCGAATATGAATGAGCAAGAACGAAAGATGACGAACAACCAGTAGAGAGCAAGGATTTTGAAAAAGGAAGGACGCGACGGAAGATATGGGTTTAAGACTGATATGCAGGAAAAGCTGACAAACGTGGGTAAATAGGTATGCAGAGTGGACGACGTTTCAGTAAGACGTGAAAGAAAAAAAAATATCGGGGCCAGAAGAAATAAGAAGATCAAATGGGAAGAAAAATAAACCAGTAACAAAAAACGTTCCAACGATAACATTGATCCAGATCATCCATAACATGTTCCACGATAATCTACGGAAGCCTCACATAGTTGTAAAATAAAAGATAAACTCCACTCACTTCTAGTACCATGTTTGTACACAAGAGAGAAGAAACATAGAAAATAAAAGAAATGGACCTTTAATCAATGTTAACCATGCCCAGTGCTAGACTCAGTCGATGAAAGGTTTCGCGAGGTAGTGGTTTAGTAAAAATATCCGCCAATTGTTGCTCTGTGGTACAATGAAGCAATTCCACTGTTCCTTTTTCAACTTGATCACGGAGAAAATGATGCCGAATCTCGATATGTTTGGTACGGGAGTGTTGTACCGGATTTTTGGACAATGCAATGGTAGACTGATTATCACAGTAAATCGGGATGGGTGACTGAGGCATGCCATAGTCTTCAAGTTGATATTGAAGCCAGAGAACCTGGGCGCAACAAGCAGCAGCTGCAATATATTCAGCTTCGGTGGTGGATAAGGCGACAGAGGACTGCTTCTTAGAGAACCAGGATACCAGACTAGTACCCAGAAGCTGAGCACATCCGGATGTACTCTTACGATCAGTAAGCGATCCTCCAAAATCTGCGTCAGTATAAGCCTGGAGTGTAAAAGAAGATCCTACACGATAAACCAAACCCAAGTTAGGAGTGCCTTTTAGGTAGCGGAAAATTCGTTTGACCGCCTGAAGATGTGGAACTCTTGGATCAGCCTGAAATCGAGCACAATAACAAACGCTGTAAAGAATATCTGGTCGGCTTGCAGTAAGATACATCAGTGAACCGATCATGGCCCTATACTCAGTGGGATCAGTTGGTTCAGCATGAGGCTCAGAACCAAGTTTGAGAATACTAGACATTGGAGTAGCGAAGGATTTAGCGGAATCAAACCCAAATCTGGATAACAGTTCAGTAGTATATTTTCCTTGCCAGACAAACGTGTGAGTTGTGGTTTGTCGAACCTGTAACCCTAAGAAAAAGGTGAGTTCCCATACTACTCATAGAAAATTCATTAGTCATCACTGCCTCAAATGATTTGGATAACGTAGGACAGGAAGAACCAAAAACGATATCGTCGACATAGATCTGAACCAGCAAAAGATCAGAATCCTGGAATTTGATAAAAAGCGTACAATCTACTTTACCCCGTGTAAAACCTTGCTGAAGGAGATAGGAGGTGAGACGTGCGTACCAGACCCTCGGGGCTTGTTTTAAACCATAGACAGATTTCTTGAGTAAATAAACATCATCAGGTCTGGACTGATCAGCAAAGCCTGGAGGTTGAGCTACATAGACCTCCTTGTCAATGTACCCGTTCAGAAATGCACATTTAACATCCATTTGGTACAAAGGAAACGCCCTGTGTGCAGCGAAAGCAATCAGCATACGAATAGCTTCTAGACGAGCAACAGGTGCGTATGTCTCATCATAATCAATACCCTCACGTTGATTATATCCCTGAACCACTAGGCGAGCCTTATTCCGAGCAACAAGACCATTAGCATCAAGTTTGTTGCGATAAACCCACCGTGTGCCAATTACCTCCTTATGACTTGGTCGAGGAACTAAAGTCCAGACGTCATTCCGTTTGAACTCGTTGAGTTCCTCCTGCATAGCCAATATCCAATCTGAATCAGTAAGAGCTTCTTTTATATTACGGGGTTCAATACTAGACAGAAACCCCTCATGAGCGCAAAAATTGCGAAGTGAATGTCGAGTTACTCGGCCTGAGTTCAAGTCTGAGATGAGATTATCTAACGAAACACCAGGAGCCTTACGAGAAGGAATACTAGGAGGTGGTGAGCTGGGACTATCATCTGATTGTGAACTAGATCCATCAGTGGACTCTGACACAGGATTACTTGTACCTGAGGAATCAACTTGCATAGAAGAACCATCCGGAGTGTCCGAGGATTGTGGGGATGAATGAGTAGGAGCTGAATGGGAATCTTCTTGCGACACATTGGGAGAAATTTGAACAGAAGGAAGTGGTGAATCTGTGTCTGAATCATCAGAGTCATCGATACTCAATTCTGACCCAATACTATGTGGATTTCGAGAGCCAAAGCTCTGTTCATCAAATCGGACATAAGCAGATTCTTCCACGATAAGAGTGCGTTTGTTAAACACTCTATAGGCCTTACTAGTAGAGGAATATCCCAAGAACACGCCTTCATCCCCTCTGGTATCAAACTTCCCAGTGTGCTGTTTGCCGTTGTGTAGAATGAAGCACCGGCAGCCAAAAACCTTAAAATAACCAATTGACGGAGGTCGACCCTTCACCAGTTGATATGGAGTCTGATTGAGTATAGGTCTAATGAGAGCACGGTTGAGGATATAACACGCTGTGTTGACGGCTTCCCCCCAAAAACTTGGAGCCAAACCGCTGGCATTGAGCATTGTGCGAGCCATCTCAACCAGTGTCCGGTTTTTCCGTTCCACGACACCATTTGCTGAGGGGTACGTACTGCAAAAAAGTATGGGTGATACCGAGATCAGTACAAAACTGTTGAAACTGATGATTGACGAATTCTGTACCATTATCGGATCGAATAGTGCGCAAGGGGAATCCCAGCTGACGTTGTATCTGAATACAAAACCTTTTAAACAGACTGTAAGTATCGCCTTTAGTATGGAGAAGATATATCCAAGTAAAACGAGAGTAATCATCAACCAGAACAAAAATATATTTCTTCCCAGCTCTAGTCATAGTGCGCATAGGACCAACCAGATCCATGTGTACCAACTCCAACACAGCAGAAGTGGAAACAACTGATTTGGGAATGTGAGCGGATCGAGTTTGCTTATTTAGTTGGCAGGCATGACAAGGATGATCTTCATGAAGGACTGTAGATGGTAATCCTTCAACCAGATGTTGAGTGCGCAGTTTATTAATCAACCGATTGTGAGCATGACCAAGACGTTGATGCCACAAATTTGCATTCTCCGTGGAAACGGAGAGACAAGTAGCGTCCACCCTTTGATCATCAACATCCACTAGATATAAATTTCCTCTGCGATATCCTTGCAATAGAGGTGCTCCAATGGTCAGATCTGTAACAATGAAACCGTAGGAATCAAAAGTAACAGACGAAGGGCCCTTGTCACACACTTGTGACACACTCAGTAGATTATGCTCCAATCCATCCACCAAACACACGTCTTCAACATCTCCCTGATGACCAACAGTGCCTATAGCAATAATCTGCCCCTTTCCATTGTTTCCAAAAGTCACAAATCCTCCATCCAATCCTTCAAGATCCCGAAACAGTGTGTGGTCTCCAGTCATATGCCTAGAGCAGCCGCTATCCATAAGCCATGTATTAGCTCCGTCAGCATAGTCCTGAAAAAAAAAATTAATATCGTTTAGGAACCCATTGTAGTTTGGGTCGACGAGAGTACATACTTGCATATTTAACAGTACGTGGAATAAAATCTCTAGCATTCTTTCGTTGTAACTTAAAACATGAATTAATATGATGTCCAAGAATATGACAATAACTACACTCTATAATTGTGCGAGAAAACAGAGAGTCTTTCCTCCCAGTGTGAGTTTCGGTTTTCACATATTGTTTCTTTGGTCTTATATCAGCCTCAACTCCACGAAACCCTAATCCATTCCGACTCTGATTTGGTTTCTTAACAATTTCATTGAGTTTAATGTTTCCTGTATGCCATGAAGGGTTTTCTAAGTTGATAATGTTTAGTCTTCTATCAAGAGTATCGCACTGTTTCTGGAGATCAGCGTTATCCTGACGAATCCACTCATTATCTGCTTTAAGAAGTTGAATTTCTTTTTCTGCCCACTCTGGAAGTGAATTCAACTTGCTCTTTACTGACGATGTAAACGTGGATTGCAGAACCTTAGATGAACTTTCTACTAATTTTTCCGCTATCTCCTGATTTTTCTTTTTCAGCTCCTTTATTTCTAACTCTAGTCGTTTTACCTGATCCTCTTTACTCGTGACATTATCCAGTTTTCCTTTTAACCCTTCAATTTCTAAGAGAGCCACTGTCAAAGCATCAAAAATCTGGTCTTTCGACGACTCCCTACAAATATTATCTAGGTTAAGAGAACTTACCTGCTCTCCTACAAGAGAGTGATGCTCCTTATCTTTTGCAACAAGACACATCGTTTCATTGTGTGTATTGTATTCAACTTATCAGTGTGAGACCGATGGATAGCCGTCATGCAGAAATGCACCTCCACTTTCTCACCCTGTTCAGAATCTTCTTCTTCTTCACCCCATACCGCTGCAGCCATACGTGTATCTCGATTCTAAACTGAGGCGGTTTGGATGACAAAGGACAGTCCTTTATCATGTGCCCCTGCTTGTGACATCGAAAACATTCCACCTTGCTCATATCTGGTTCACGCCGGTTGCTGCTTGAGCCTTGAAATCCACCTCTTTTCCTGCTCATGATTCTCTTCAGTCCTTGTGCCAGTAAATTTATTTCTGTATCAAAATCATCATCTAAGTCCAATCAGTATTTTCTACCGCTTTCTTCGCCTTCAAGGCGAGATCTTTTCTCTCCACAGAAACGCCCTCCAGTATCTGTTCCTTCATCTTGCTCTCATGAACAATTAAATCAGAACACAATTCTTCAAAAGAAACAGACGACACTTTGTCCATTTTCTCTAGCATCGAGGTATAATTTAACCAATCTTTCATGAGTGATTCCAGGAATCTTTCGTTAGTCTGCTCTTTTGAAAGTGAGGCACCTACAGACTTGATTTCAACCAAAATCTGATTGAACCTATCAATCGCCGCAACCAATGTTTCACCTTCTGCCATCTTGAAATTATTGAATTCTCTCTTAAACTGTTTCTCCTTTGCCTTTCGTATGGACTCAGTTCCTTGATATGCTATCTTGAGAAAATCCCATACACCTTTTGCCGTTTGAATACCAAGCACTCTTCCCTGATCTTCATCCGACAAAAATGATACAAGAATTCGCAACGCCTGTTTATTCTTACTAAGCAGCTTTTCATCATCCTCCGTCCACTGTTCTTCAGGCTTGTCCTGGGTACGGCCTTCTACTGTCATAGTAGGCTTAAAATCTCCTTTAGTGACCACCTTCCAAACTTTGTAATCAACGGACATTAGTTGTGCCTCCATCTGTTCGCACCATTTGGAGTAGTTCAGCTTAGTCAACCGAGGAGCCTTGACATTATACGAACTCATCTTGCACGATCTACCCTGAAGTGTTAGCTACAAACAAAGGTAAACCTTGCTCTGATACCAATTGACAATTCATAATGAGACCCCCAGTATACTCAGTCTTGGACTGTGTTGTTAGTGGTAATCGACAGATAGATTGCAAACCGGTATAGAAGAAAACTCAGCCACTAATATATATTAATAGCGTGAAAGACTCCCCACATGATCTGTTCAACACTTTGAACAATCACAATGTAACTTATCACTCTTCGAATGATAAAACACTCCTAAACTATTGAGAATAAACTCTCTCGTTCTCACTCAAAGGGGTTGCGCCGTAAAGGGTGAAAATCAGTTTCTTGATCCCAAAAGCATAACCCTAATCTATATCTATACAGCGTATATATATACATGGGAATTTCCCAGATTTAAACTAAACTTTCCTCTCAAAGATATTCGCATAACACTTAATTAGGGAGACATAATAGGCGAATCTTAACAGCTTTGATATCGCGTCTGTTGTCACGTGAGCAGGTATAATTCCGTTGACGTTCACAGGAATTATACTTAAAGATCCTTTGCTGAGTACTGGACTGAATCGGCATAGTTGTCACACATCAAAAACTATAAGTATGTATGGCACACATACATTTACAGTGTTTGTTGCTGTATTATAGAGGAGGATGAGTGTTGTAGTATGTAGCATAAATGGAGAAGAAATCTGGTAAGTAAGGGGGCTGGAACAACGTGTGAGAATGGAGAAGAAGAAGAGAGTTTTCCAGCTTTTCTTCTCTGTTGATGTACCAAGAAGGGCAAGAGAAAAAAAGAGTGGCGTATGAGATAGAAGAGAAAAGAATTGAGGTAATGTGGAGGAAGTTGTTGTCGTAAGATGAAGAGTGGGGCTGGCGTGACATAAGAAGAGAAGGGAAAGGAATAGGTTTAGCATGTACTTGTACTATATTTGTTGTTTATTTTGCAAACATTACTTTTTGGTTCCCTCACTTTAAGGTATTTTGTTTTAAATTGGATGTGTATATATATATATATATTGTACATATAATTTGCTTAGACTAAATAGATATATATATATAGTTAAATGAGTGTTATATGTTATATTTAATACATGTACTAATATGTTACATGTGGTATTAAATTTAGGAGTTGCTTTCTCCTTAATAATATTTTCTCTTGATTAGAGATTTAGTATATAGTTTAATATCCATTTTAGACTATATGTTTATACAATAATATTTATAGCAATTATGGCTCATGATTTAATTTAACCCTTATTAATTATGGTAATAAATTTTTGGGGTATTTCACTTGGGTTCCTGTCAATTTTTTTTATATACTTACTCACATGTGAGCAGATTTCAGAAACTAAACCCAAAAGCATACATGTTCAAGGAGTAAGTAAACTGTAGTAAGAAGAGAGTCAAGAATCGGTATCAAAGAGCAAAACTGAACAAATCTACATATTATTGACATAAAAGAAAACTTTACAGGCATATGTTTTAGGATGCAAAATGAAAACAATTATGACAGAAATCTAGAATAAACACACTAAACTGGGCAGTGACGTTCATGGGAGTTTTAAGGAATAATAGGGGTCAAGAAACAGTACCAAAGGAGGAGCACATTTTAACTTCCTGCAAGTAACTCAAAACCAACAGAGACTAAACAGAGCATTAGTCCTTGATAAACAAATAAGATGAATGATAAACGAAAAAAAATCCTGGACAACAACCATATCCTTGCAGGTTCAACCCATGGATTAAGATCGAACTAGTAGACAGGATGAACGAATCAAATGCTCCCTCTGAATTTACCGCGGCTCAGGCACAAATACAATTAACAGGAATGTCTTATCCAGTAAACATGAGAGGGATTAGGGACAACATAAACGAATTCTAAGACTGAAAATGGACCAGTCTGCTTTCCTTCACAAGCTATTATTAAAACCGGGTATGAACAGGTGGGTTCGACCGTAAAAGCCAAATATAATGTACTCCTCCTCCTCCTGTCCATGAACTTCAACATCCATACCAGGTTCAGTATTCTCCCAATGTCAACAGGGAGCAGAGATGACGAAACCAGAGCTCATAAAAAATCGATTCTCAAAACCTTAAAAGAAGGCTAAAGAAATTTGAGCAGAAACGAACAGACAATATAGTTTTCTGCAACTTTTGAACCCATAGACCCATCTTAGAGCCCGATATTCACGATAGTGCCTCCATACAAATGGTGAAAATACAAAAAGGGAGTATTCGACTTGTATACCAGCTTAACAAAAACCAACACCTATAATAGGTTAGGTGTTCGCTCGCAGTCGGAATCGGAATAAAACAGGGGTTACAACAGAAAAACTTTGATAACTTGATGAAGGTCAAAAGAGAAAGTGAGGTCTGAAGTGCAGGAGTTGGTGCCAACATTGGAAATTGGTTTCCGGAAAAACCACACTCCTAACACTACTTTCAAACCGTTCGAAATCACAAACAAATTCAAGATGAGAAGAAGGAATTATAGAAGTCGTGCGAGACATTAAGATGTGTAAAAGAAGACATTAGACCGAAATGAAAGTCGAACCAAAATCGTTTGCAGACTTTAAGTGAAGCACAGAAGGATGAGGCGTTAAACTTAGAATCGACTTCATCATAGAGGATAGAAGGGAGTTGCTTACCACGTCGATACTTGAAACAACGTGAAACCGAAATAGAAGAAAGGAACAAACAAATTCGACAGATTGAGGGATGAAGCTTTCTCGGGAAGATGGTGGCTCTTTGAGGAAGGAGAAGTGGTCTGTGTTCTCTTTTGTTTCTCGAGTTTGCACTGGGGAAGAACAACGAACACAGGGATCGTACAGAACTATAATATGGGATATGGTTGCGTTCCTTGTGGCTGGGCTTATTGGGCGATTTCGTGAAAATACAGCTTTACTAAAAGCTTTGACCAACTTAAAGTGGAGTTTGACCACCGGAAAAGCCCAAACTTTTCGGCTCTGAATGGGCTTTAACAAAATGTGGTTTGGCTGCGTTTCAAAATTGAAGCTCGATTTGTCTTGTTTTTTTGTATACAGAAATACCATATTACCCTTGCTTTCTCAACTGGACGGTTGTAGGTCATATCATCGTTTGTCTGGAATTGTAGAGGTGAGCATCTTCAATGCTATGGTAATGACGAACCCAACCACCGGACACCTTCTTCGGTACAGTCGATTGTACCCTTTGCATCACATCTCCACTAATGTCCGTTTGTAGGTGTGCAGGCAAATTGATCTCGGGCCGAACAACAGCATTGCATTCAATGTCCGAAAATATCTGCTACTCCTGGCCTTGTTGTGGATATATTCCTTTTTTGTGGTGTTTGGTCCTGTTCTTCAACCTCGAACAACTGCCGAAGGTCAAACCCTTACGCCCGACCATTTTGGTAAACACAGAGCCGCACATCAGCCGCATTACATTTCCTCACATTTTTTATATCGTTCATCTGGAAGATTATTGATAAACTATTGTCGATTTGTGCAGGCTCTTGTTGATGAACAACTTCCTCAAGTTCGCCCCAGGTAACAGTGATACTTGTCAATTCCATTCTCTTTTTTAATTATAGTGTTCATTTCTTTGTTTGTTGTTTACGTTTTCATCTTGCAAATGTGATTTCACGAAATGCAAAGTACTTGACTTTTTCTACAATCTGTGAGTGTGTATGCGTTACGGTTTATAATTTTCGAATGTGGTAGTAACCAGTATCTGTACGTATGTTTGCCCTCGCTATTTGTTAGAGTAATGGTTAAGGGTAACTCTAGTGGCAAGGGCAAGCGCCCACTGGCCGATCAAGTAGAAAGGAAACAAAAACATGATTGGACTAGAGGGGATGTAGAATTACTTATCCAATTGCTGGTGGAGGAGGCACGAATTCAGTTAGGAAAGGGAGGTTCTTTGGTTGGATTAACACACATGGACAAGCATTGCTGAGAAATTTAATGACCGAAGACCGGGACTACCCACTGTTGATAAGCACCAGTGCAAGAACAAGGGGGACACTCTGAAGACGGGATGGAGAAAATGGAAGGAGATTTGTCATAAGAAGACCGGTTTAGGTTGTGATGCAAAGACTAACTCAGTCACATATCCACCTGAATGGATTGAGAGAATGTCAAAGGTAATTCCAAAGAACATTTTAGACCCATATGATGTTCAATCAATTAATGATCTTTTCAACTGTGACACTAACACTTTCGTCTAACAGGAGAATGTTGGAATTGCTAAGCTAGTAAACTCCAAATGGCCAGCTTATCTGGTCGATGAGATGGAACTTATTTGGGGCCAGAGTTACGCAAACGGAGATCTTCGACTAACGCGGGCGGTGAGTTGCAACACCAAACAGAAGAGGAAGCTGCAGACTCTGACAACATTTTGCAAGACTCAAATAATTATGGTGACGACGACACGGAGGGATACATACCATCTATCCAGATAACGTACTCTGAGTCTCAAGTGGGTGGACAATCTATGGACATATCCAATAATTCAACATATCAACTAAGTCATGGCTATGGTGGGAGCAGCAGACACCGTGTCACTGCACCATTTCAAGGTACATCTGTGGATGATGATGTTCCTTTTTTTTATTTAACTGAGGCTGATTGCAGCTGCGGCTAGTTGTCTAGCTAACTCCATTTCACCAAAGTCAGTTTGCTGGTCTTGTGGCTGGTAGCTCAAGTGGGTTTGTTGCCAATAACCCTATTGAAGTACCTGCTCAACAAACCCAACAAGATAATTTGCCACTGTGTGAGTATAATCTTGGTCAGTCAGAACAATGTATCTGAACCCGGAAAGTGAAAAACCTGCAGAGTGGGATCATTTAATGGAGACTACCGGTGGTGGGATAGAACATGGATGTAGAAGGAGTAAGTTACAGCCCAAGAGAGACTCTAACAAAGTTAGCAGCCGGTCAAAGGGTAGTCGAGGTAAAAATAGTATGGTAGTACATGAGCTGAAAGACATTAAGTGGGCTGCATTCACAGTTAGGTAATGCAACTGGTATTCTTCAGGAAGTGAAGAAACAGACAGGAATGAGTGAAAGGGTAATAACTGTACAGCAAGCAAGTGAAAGAATTCGCGGGGTGGCAGGTTTGACAAAGAGGGAGATTGTTTACGCTTTGTATGTTTTGTCTGATAGAAACCACAGGGCGGTGTTAATGACAATGGTGGATGATGAGGAATTGCTGAATGGGTGAGGTTGGTGTATACTCTAAAATATGGTCAGTAGGTACAAGTGATAGAACTGGAGGGTGTACACCAAATGCTGATATGGTGTATTGGTGCTTTTGAACCTGCATGCAGAAGTTATAGTGTGCAGTGATTATTTGTAGTTTTTTGCCTAGTAAGTGTTATAATCTAGTGTGTGTTTCTGTTAATATTAGTCTCAGTCAGTTACTAGTTTTCTAGTATTTCGTTGATGATAATCACAAGGTGAATCTAACGCTGTTCATGTCAGCTATTTTTGTAAGGGGCAATTGGGTTGTCTGTTTTTTTTTTTTTGTAAGCCCATTGTGTTAAAAAATGCAAAGTTAATGAAAACGAGGTATTCAATGGTGTTGTTCATGTTATATTTACCTTGTATGCTACCCGTATTAGTTGGAAGTGTGAAACTGAATGGAAGAAAATCATATGGAATGAGGGTAATATTCACTAGTAAATTATTTTGTTTTTTTTTCAGCAATGGCAGCAAAAGGTTACAGTAAGGATGTGATTGACATTGTTACCTATAAACTTAAGCGGAGCCCTCATGATTACATTAAATTCATTGTGTTACAAGCTGTGGAAGAGTTCCAAGTAAAATTCTTACTTACAATAGCAAGGCATAAGGAGCATCATCTACAACAGTATAGGCAAATGGGAATGCATCGGTCAAAGAGAAAACACAGATGCTACTTCTGCAAGAGAAATGGGTTCATCGACAAGTTTATTTGATATTCAGGGAGGCTGTAATGACATACAACTTGTCTCTGTCCAACCACATTGAGGACATGATAATGGGCAGTCAACGGCCGAATTATGAAGATATGGTTGAACGCGAAGGAAAAACAACCGAAACAATGGCCATTAGAAGGATCCAAGGGATCGTAGGATTAAATAATGATGAGTTCAATTTAGCTGCTGAAATGATTATGTGTTATGACTATCGTGACTTATTCGATTGTCTTACTGATGCTGAGATAGTTGAAGTTGTGAGGATTAGAATGAGTGAATGACAAATATAGGTTACATGTGTTGCTGCAATGTACTGTATTTGTTATTGTATAAATAAATATGACTTTGAGTTTACAGCTTGAATGAGTTAACATATGTGTACTTATAACGTCTGTTTTCTTAAACCATGTAGAATATCATTCGGACATCATGGCAACACAGAATTTCGCTGATATTGTTTCATTAGTCATTGACAACCCTAACCTGCTGGTGGATCTGATCATTGCAATTGAGTGTGACATATTTGAAATTCAGCAAACATTAGTCAGAGTCGAGCAATGCATTAGAGCAGTACATAACATACCGCCAAGGGTACCTATGCACACCTCTGCTCTTACAGGTAAAAAATGGGTGGACGAATTGGTAAATGGCCACCCTGTTCGTTGCTTCAATGCTTTACGAATGAACAAAGACACCTTCCTCATGTTGTGTCATACCCTAGAATACAAATACATGATCAACACAGAAGCTAACACATCTGTGAAAGAGCGTGTTGCTTGGTTTCTAAGAACGTTGAGTCATAGATGCGCAAATAGGGATTCGATGGAACGATTCCAACATTCGGGATCAACCATTAGCAAGCATTTTGGTGACATTCTAGAAGCGATAGGAAGATTAGGGAAGGACATAGTCAGACCACGGGAAAACCAATACCGTGACACACCAACTAAGATATTAAACAGCAACAAGTACTATCCTACATTTAAGGTAAACTTAAACACCCATATGAGTACTCTTGTTGATCACATGCAACTGTAGCATAATTTAAATGTTATATGCAGGATTGCGTTGGGGCACTAGACGGGTGTCACATTGAGTTGACAGTGCCAGAAAAGGATAGAATGCGTTTCATCAACCGAAAGGGTGTTACTTCTACAAATGTGCTTGTTGTTTGTGATTTTGACTTGTTGTTTGTATTTGTATGTGCCGGTTGGGAGGGTTCGGCTCACGACACCCGTGTGTATCTGCACAGCATAAACAATGAAACCTTAAGATTTCCACAACCCCCTCGAGGTAATGTAATACAAACTAATTAGATGTTTTATTATTATGATGTGTAACTACAGAAAATAAGTGTAATTGTTTCTCTGTTAATGATTCAAACAGGCAAGTATTATTTAGGAGACAAAGGGTACCCGGACAGGGACGGGCTCATGACTCCACACACTAGGGTGCCATATCATCAATCCGAATTTAGAGCAGAAAATCCAGTAGGTTCAAGGCTAAGTTCAACAAGCTTCATTCATCGTTGCGATCTGCTATTGAAAGATCATTCGGTGTCCTTAAGGCAAGATGGCAAATTCTGCGAAAAATCCCGAGCTTCCCGTTGTTGAAACAAGTTAAGATTGTGAACGCGTGTTTTGCGTTACACAACTACACCAGACTTAGCTGCTATGGAGATCCCTGTTTTTCACTAATTGATGCGGCACCAAACTTCATTCCCCTGTGATATTCAGCCTAACCCCGGGGAGTGCTAGACAACGGAACCCAGGAGATGGTTCAGCTGAAAGATCGACTCACACTAGAGTTGCTGACCAGGAGACGGTAGAATGCATTTTACACTTCTGTGGCCACAAGTCAATGTATTTGTACACCTTTTGTATTATGCAACTGTTTGTCTTACAAAACAGTTTGGAACTAGTTGACTATATTAGAGATAAGATAGTCAAAAATGTGTGTAGACCTACTGTAATGTAGATTATTAAATGTTCACGAATATTGATGTTGTTGACCTATCGGTTTCTGTTATGTGGTCACATGGCAATCTGTGTGGTACTTTTAGTTGGCCAAACTATTGTAACTTACTGCAAAAATGAAAGTGGAGCTGTTGAATGTTACATACCAGAAATTTGTATTCTACACCTATGCTGAATTCTTTAGACCAAGTTGTTTCTGTTATGTGGTCACAGAGAATGTCTTGATAACACAAGTCATTTCTATGGCTTACCTTGCAGTCTTATTCTGAAATTCACAGTAAGATCATATGTACATCATCTAGCCGTTGTTTCTGTTTTCCCTGGTGTTTTGCCGAAATATTCTTCTAACAATAAAAAGGAGTAAGGAGATGAGATATATATTAACTAATGTAAGTTATTAGTAGAACATTTTCTGATCTTAAGAGCTTGGTATTTTGACTTCACAATTCTACTCATGCTATTGGCTATGTATGTGCAGTAGGGGTGGACAACATGTTCGAAGAGACTAAATTGCTTCAACTATATACTTGCACGTCAGTGTTTAGCCTCCATGTTTGAGGGACTGTAAGAAACTGGCAATTGTAAAATAAAATATGCAGTACTCAATGGAAGGGAAAAATGGTTATCACCAATTTTCATAGTCGAAGAGATCTGATGTTTTAGTTGCAGATTGAAGACAAAGTTAAAATACCAAAAACAACAGTGCACAATTACTAATCTCACGACTTATTGCATGATTCAAAACACTAGAGAGTAGAACTTACAGCTGAGACAACATGTGCATAACATCAGTGCACAACTACTAATATCATGACTTACAGCGTGATTCAAAAACACAGAGAATACCAACTACAGCACACACAACAGGTGCATAACAGCAGTGCACAACTACTAATCCCAAAATAACTTAAAAGGAAAAAAAAAACATAGCCCTACTCCTCATGCTGCCCTGAACTTGTTAACAGTGCTACCCTGGTCAGAAATGGGAGAAGGTGGTGGCGACGGTGTCTGCAGTTTACATTTCTTGGCTGAGCAGCTGCATTCACCTTCATTAGATTTTTTGATTGTGTTTGGAAACTGTTTGGTTGTTTGATGGTTACTGGTGTTGCATTCCCTGGTTAAGTCGACAAAAGCACTGCGGCTACGTTTCTTCTTCAGCATTGGGTTGAATGTCACTGGAAAATGGTTGTTTGAATTCACCTGCCTCTTTTTCAATGCTTCTGGTTCACTGTCACTATCATCAGATGTTAGAAGCACCCAAGAGAATATGGCATGAAGAAGAAAACGGATCTAAATGATTAGCCATGTTTTGCCTGAATAAATGGAATGCAAAAGAGTGTAGTGCGCTGCAAACACATTAGTACCTGGTACTTGGATTTATATACCAAAAAAAAATCTGTAAGCCTAATCTCTGTTACAGGTGTGGTTAATGCACCCAACTGCACACGTCAATCAGTCGTTGCAACAAATAAGGTAATGGCTGAATCTTTACAGCTGTATGATGGTTAATGCATAATAGGATATGGATAATTACTAACTCTATATCAAACGTATAGGCACCAGAAAAGTAAATGCTGAGCAGCTGTTGAAGTTACTTCAAATCTACCACAATGTACAACATCAGAATATGAAAATTCCAAAAGTTGAAGCAGACAAACTTACAATAATATAGAATTGATTAATATATTACAGTACATGTGCATAACAGCACAGAGGGTTTCATTGTCAGCTACTACAATCTATGAATTGTGTGCGTTGTGATGAAACCAACCACACTTGATCAACCAAAACATTCAAAATAAACATTAGCATTGCTAATGTTGTTGATCAACAAGCCTCAAAAGATCTAAATTTACCTAATACAGCCGCTAAACATACAAATTACAAGACAAAACACTAGCACATTACAAGACTAACCACTAGCACAATACAAGACAAAGTGGGCTTCCCTATCACTTGAACAGACTAACAACAACTACTATTATCAGTATATAGATAGCAACATTGAGGTGGGTCATTTGTGCCCTTATATCAGCAACACCTCTCTCCGCAGAAGAATGAGCTGCCTCCATAGCATCAATTTTGTTGTAAACTGTCCTCAGGGTGAACGCAACATTCTCCAGGGTCTGGCCTTGGTTCCTAACCATGTTGAGCAATGTCCTAACTTGATTTGCTGCTCCTGTAGATCTCCCAGCCTGAGTGTGTACTATGTCGTTGGTACTGTCGTTTGGAGTGTTCACAGCATCCCACCACTCAAAGTAGCCGTAGGAGTTGCATCTGTAAAACAGCCTCCCAAAATTTTCGTTCGTGTATGAAATAAGCAGCATGCATTTCATTTGGCAGTCGTAGTTTATGTACCGAGTATTTAACTCGTTCACACTTCTACCAGTAGATGCCGACTGCATACATTCAAACGCAGTACACAACATGAATTAAAAACATATACGAAGCAACCCTAAACGCGACAGGTTTTTGTGCGTGTATAATGAACTCAACAATGAAAAACACATTTTCCTTACACTGCGTTGTGAAGGCATTTCAAATCAGAGTCACTGCACAATGTTTAACACCTGATAGCAGAAATTTTGAGATCAGGCAACCAAAAAGCATGTTCGCAAGGTCGAAACTGGGGATTACCCACAAACAGAGAAGGATGAACTGAACAAAGATCTGAAAATTGACAAATTTGTGGACAAAACATCACCTAACCATGGCCAACGATACTGCGAACTTACCAGTTTGCACCTTCAGTCGTACGGGAAATGGAAGGGGAGGGATACCACCGTCGAGACAGCAAGAGTGCTTCACTTGCAGAGTTCTATTTCACATGTCGATTCATGTTCATTTTCCCCCCGAAATGCAGGGTAAAGTTGTCCATTCACCCGTAAAACTGTACGATAACAAACAGCCCAAAACGAACGCACTGTTATAAAGCTGCGCGATTCGTGGGTCATTAAAGCCCAGCTGTGAAAACGAGAAGCTATCCCATAAAGTGACTCAAAAAATGAGCCCATGAACGAACGGACCCTTAGTGTCTACTGATTAGAAAACGTGCCCCTTACTATAGGTTTCTTTGGAGATTTATAATCTGAGGGTACGGAGTGGTAGACATGTGACACACTAGGGTTTTTTTCTTATTTGGGCTAAACAGCAAAAACGGGCCTTACTAGATAGCTATGGGCCTTAATTAGGAAGAAAAATAAAATAAAATTGGACCCAGTTGGGGTCTGGACCGATTTGGTCGGGTGAGGCCCGTCTTGGCATATAGGAGTTCGAAAAAATGCTCCCAAAGAAATACTTTCTGCTTATACCAGGAATTGAACCTGAGACCAATTGGTTGTATGGCAAGTACCTTAACTAGTTATGCTAGATCAACATTCAATATACGTATGAGAGAAATAATATAAGAGCGTTAGTTTCGGCTAGATAACTCTTCTTAAGCTACAATTTCAAAAGAAAGTATACGATAAACTGAGAGTATTAATCTAATAGCATGAAATTATAACTAAAAATAAAGTTCAAAACAATGAGGTATAGCATAATAATATGTACATGAAATAATAAAAATAGTATTAATGTAACAGAGATAACATGTTAGTGAATATGATAAAAATGAGTCAGTCATGCATAAGTGGAGGAATACATTAGCAAACAAACACACTAAAATGGTAGTAAAATGCACATAAAATGATAGAAATAATAATGGGAATAGTGATGATGAAATAATGAGTAAAATCTAGAGGAAGAATTAAAATAGTCATAAAATACACGAGTTTACCATGATATGAAAATGGGGGGTGAGAAAACAAAAACTAGGTACATAAATAATAAAATAACGGAATGGTTTTAAAAAATGAAAGTAATGAAAATAATTATACAAAATAAAGTAGGACAAAATAGATTGTGATAGTAATAATAATAATAATAACATAATAATAATAATAATATAATAAAATTAATAATAATAATAATAATAATATAATAATAATAATAAGGCTCGTGCTCCTTTTCATAAGGTATGTGAGATTCGAAGCTCGGTAAAAGAAACTCCTTTAATCGAAAACGGGGACGACCGCCTTATATCTAAAAACATGCTTATTTTTTTGTATTTTCATTTTAATATAAAATGGGTGAAAAGTTTTGGTGTCTACAACACCCACTTTCTTTTTCACTTTCATCGTACTAGTGCTATTTCATTATTTGATGCATTTATTATTGTGTTTTTTCGTTTATTCTTATATTCATATTTATTATGTTTTGTAATTTCATGACACTTAGAAAAAAATATTTCATTTTGTTGGATTAAAACTCATTCATTTCACTGTATAGCTCACCCGGTTATAGTGTTTACTTGGGAATCCATGGGTATTGTCCATGATATACCCCCGAGGTTTAAGCGAATTTTACAAGATACCCCCGAGGTTTCAATTTCATTACGAGATACCCCCGAGGTTTCATTTTTTTTACAATATACCCCCGAGGTTTCATTTTCATTACGATATACCCCGAGGTTTCAATTTTATTACGAGATGCCCCTCAGTTTAGATTCTAATATATTATATTTTTCATGTTCGTATTTTACCCTCGCATCATATGCCCCGTAACATGGATTTTGGTCAAATTTTAAAAAATTTAAAATATGAACAAAATGCACAGAAAAATAAAGACCAATTTAAAAACAAAAAAATTAAAAAAATTAAACTCATAAAAAGTTTAAAATAAATAGAAATGACCAAACAACAAAAAAATAAATAATCTATTTTAAAAACTTATATTGTTACATAATTTAAAAACTATTATAGCAATTATATTTAAAGAACAAAAAATGATTTTTATACTTTATTTTTCTAATTTAAAATAATGATTTTTCTATGTATTATATGAAATTGTTGCTTTTAATATTCTTCATATTATTGTTATACTTTTACAATTTTAATACATATCGTAACTCTTTAACAAGTTATGTTTATTTTTCAAAATAATTTACTTTTTATTTTTTAGTCATTTCTATTTTTTGTTTTATGTTTATTTAATTATATTCATTTTTTAATATTGATTTCAAATTTTATATGAAATTTAATTTATATGAACATTTTATTTAAGTTTCAAATTCAAACAAAACTTTGACCATATATCTCTGAAATTATTGCGGGGCATATGATTTTGAGCCACTGCTATAATAGTTTATAAATTATGTAACACTATAAGTTTTTTAAATAGATTATTTTTTTCGTTGGTTAGTCATTTCTATTTATTTTAAACCTTTCATGATTCTAATTTTTAATTTTTTTATACTTTTATTTATGTTTTTAAATTGAAATAAAATTTAATTGATCTTTAATTTTTATGTGCATTTTGTTCATATTTAAAATTTAAAAAAATTGGCTATAAACCCGTGTTACGGGGTATATGGTGCGAGGGTAAAATGAGGATATGACAAATATAATATATACGAATCTGAACTGAGAGACATCTCGTAATAAAATTGAAACCTCAGGGGTATATCGTAATGAAAATGAAACCTCAGGGGTATATCGTAAAAAAATGAAACCTCAGGGGTAACTGGTAATGAAAATGAAACCTCGAGGGTATCTCGTGAAATTCGCTCAAACCTCGGGGTATATCGTGAAATTTCCCTTTTCTTTTTCTTTCTTTCCTTAACTTGAAATAGGGCTTAGGTATTAAATCTCGCATCAATATGTTGAATGCTGCCTTAGTGCAGCTGGTTGACACTATTGGGATGAAGAATGCAAACTCGGGTTCGATACTTAGGAGGGACATCCCTTGTTTTAATTCTTCTTCTTCTTTCAAAAGCCGCCACCAGCTCCATCGGTAAAGCTCATCTCCACCTGAAACTGAAACCATCACCGGCTCCTTCCCAAAAGCTTCTTTATATCCCACCGAGTCATTTCATTCTTCGAAAGCCTAAGCGGAATCTTTCTCTTTCCTGAAACAAAAACCCAGTTCGAAGCTTTCCTCCTTCCCTTTTTCCCTCGTTGTTCATTTCGACTTTCCGTTCTCTTTTCTTCTCTGGTATTCGATGTCGATCGGTGGATTCCTTGCCCAATATGGGTTTTTCGAGTTCACAAGGTCGAGCAGAATCGAAACATGGATATACGCCCCTGGACCATGGCTATATCTCGACGCATTCCCCTTATGGTTTATTAACTTGTTTCATTTTGATACTTCAAGCTTGCTTTAACATATTTACATTACCTTCGTCTTTGAAATTCACTGCCCTTCTAGTATGCATTTGAGGTAGAGCTGATCAAAATGTGTCCGGCCCGGTAGCCCGGTCCGACCCGACCCGTAAAAAAGCCCGACAGGCCCGAGTCCGATTGGACTTCCGGGCGGGCCTGGACATAAAATCAGGCCAGAATAAAAAACCGGGCCAGGCCGCGGCACATTTTTTGAACCCGTGGGCAAGCCCGGCCCGGCCCGTTTTTATATTATTTATTATAATTTTTTTAAATATAATATATATACATATTTAATTTTTATATAATATATACAAAAATTTATTTTTATTAATTTATATAAAAATTAAAAAACCGGGCCGGGCGGGCCAGGCTTCGGCAAAGCTTGGAAAAAATCAGGCCTAGCCCGCCCGACCCGAGCATGTAAAAAACTGGGCTTGGATTTTAAAATAGGCCCGATGGACTTAAAATTTTCTTTTGGCCCCGCCCGAACCTAGCCCCCCCGCCCAAATGATCACCTCTAATTTGAGGTAATGATAGTCGGTCTTTGGCATTTTACTATTACTGCCTCGCTACTCATGCTAAGAAGGTAAACCCACTCTGTTCGAAGACTTGAGTCTTTATTGTGCATCAGTTTCAGTTTATGCAATTCTTTACTGCGGAGATACTTCATACCTTCCGAGTCTTGTCCAAAGGGAGTTATGACGTTACTGGAAATTTGTTTCCGATGCTTGGCCGATCCCGCGTATATTCACCTCTCCACATTGTTTGACTACTGTATTTGAATCACTGGTTTCATCGATTTCTTCTTTACCTTTCTGTTATTCTCTTGTTTCATCTGCTATCTGTTCATATATATATATACATCTGATAACAAGATGAAGTTCTTCTTCATCCCTAGCTATGTTGTGGTATCGTACTTTCATTGTTCAAACCTTTCAGTTTGTTTTTATCTTTACTTATCCCGTTGAGAGTTCAAAAATTTTTCCTGTAAAGTTTGTATATACCTTCGGTTTAGATTTTGTTTCTATTGTGACTCGGTCCATGATGGACTCGCAGTCTCCCTCGTAATCTGCAGCATACAACCTTATTCAGATTGATCAATGTATGTTCAAGTCATCGAGATTCTCCTCCTGTTCGGTATTCTTATATGCTTCGTTTTGCTTAATGAACATCATTTTGCATTTCATATCTCATTTCTGTTATGTCTTTGATAAACCGATATGATCTTGCCAATCAAATAAGTACTGTCGAATGGACCGATTTCTGTTTGGTTTTGCACTTATTATGTTCTCCTCTATAGCAAAATCTTGCAGTTTTCTTTTGTTATCATTTTGTACATACGTTGTCTTTCTCTTTTGGACACCTAACTGTAAAAGAGTTGTCTCTGTTCTTGGCAAGAAGCTTAATCGACCATGGGTAAGACTCATGTGTCGCTAACATGCTATATTCGAAATTATGATCTCACTCACTTGCGGTTAATTTGGATCACTGCCATGGCTACCTGTTTTACTTCTTGATACTAATGAAGTGGTTCTCCTTCTGTTTAGGACTTCAGAGTACACTTATAGCAGACATAAGCACATTTAGAGTCCATACCTCCTACTCTTTCTCTTGTTCTTTCGGTTATATTCACCGACTAATGTGTTCGTTCATGTTGTGTGTTTTCTGCTTCTGACTTACTCTTTGCAGATTGCTGAACGTCTTCCATTTAGGTACTTCCTTCTAACCCAAAAGTTCCATTAATTCTTCCAGATTAAATGCATGACAATGTATGAAGAAATTATGGTATTGTCGCTTATGCTCTCTGTTTCGGTGGTGCTGCTCGAATATGCTCATGTCTGCTAATATGCTAACCTATGCAAATATGGGTTCTCTTATGCTTGTTAAATTCGGGTGTGTAGCCTAATCGATAGGAAATGATGATTTCCCGGCTTATTCATGCTAATGTGATAACTTTCATTCGTGGTATCCATGCCTTAAAAGTCAAAAGCATTTTCCAGATTTGAATTCGACTAATTGTTGCTCGAAAGTAGATGAAAATGTACAGTAAATGAAGCTTCCGCCTTGATGCTGTCACAATCAACTAACTAGCAAATTGGGTTAGTATTCACCAATGCACTAGATTAGACTGAATGACTCTAGTTCTGTCTTTGAATATCCAGATTCTTTAGTTTGTATAAATCCATTGCTTGTTGTAGACACCAAAAATTCTCACTCCATAAAGCAAATTTAGAAAATAAATATAAGAGGGTCGTTGCCTTTCTTTTCAAAACTTATTCATGTGCATACCTAAATGAAACTGTCATTTATGATAAAAAAAATTAAATCAATTTTCAAAGAATCTGTTTTCAAGTCCATCTCTTTTAGTTATTTACTTATTTTATATCATTTCATTTTCGATTTATTTCATGTTAGTCGGTTCTGTTTTATTTGCTTATTTATTCCCCTATTCATTTTTTTTGGTTACTTGTTTATTTTATCTTTTTTCATTCCATTAATATTTTTACTTGTATTCCTTTATTAGTACTTGCTTTTATTTTTTCTTTATTATTATTATTTTTAGAATCATTTTCATCAGTTTATGTACATCTCCATATTTTGTATTGTCGCTAATTTAATTACTCCTCTCATCTCATTTTATTTCGCTACTTATTATTATTATTATTAATATTATTATTATTATTATTATTATTATTTCTTTTTCTCTTTATCTTATTTACCGCTACTCGTACATATGTAATTCAACTTCCATTTTTATTGCATTCGTTTGTACTTTGAACACCATTTTATTAGTATTATTTCTCACATTTTGTGTATTGAATTCTGAATTAGCACCACTGGCTAGTGTGATTGTGGAGGATGTTAGAAGTACAGGGTTTGAATCTAGACAGGTGAACATGTTTGACTTTTGTTTGCATACACCCCCATAATCTTTTCCCTCCGGTCAAACCTGCCCCATGACTTCGGTCAACACTCCCAGCCCATCCTCACAAAGCCCATGTTGGTACCCACACATAAACACAACCTAGATGAAGAATTTCAAAAACCCTAATTGTTCCTATTCCCTATTTAATAACATGAGAAAACCTACTGTAGCGAGGGATAGAACAAGCCAGCCGTCTCGTTGATCCCTCGTTCTTTCATCTCCGTAAAAATAAAAACCTCACCCACTCCCAGCTGCCACCTTCCATCTGTTTCCCTCTACTTCTTCCTCGATGTTCTTCTCCAAAATCCTAGAGCAGCCGAAATCATTCCCTTCGATCTCCACTGGTCCATACCCTTAACCTCTTCATCCACACATTTCTTTCTCAGTCGATTGCTACTCACATTAAACCTTCTACTTCGATCAATCTCATGACCGGAAACCAATCCATCGCTCACCTTCTATTTATCGCCGCCTTGATCAACTTCTCTTCCTTTTTCCCCTCTCTAAGGAACCCTAGCAGTCACTCTTCTTTGTCGATGGAACACACAAAACAAAAAGGGCCTGTCATGCTCTTATGAATCGATCAAGAGCTCCATCCATCTCTCATCTCTATCGGCCATTCCCATTTCAAAAGAAACGAGAGGATGACAACATACAACACATTCAGGAGAATTTAAAAGCAAAAACACCTTCCTCTGTTCACGCTACTGGCAAAAAAAAAAATTGAACACACTGAAGTTTTATCTACTTCTTGCTCTGTCTTCAGTGCGTTCACCAGAGTTATGAACAGGGTAAGTTTCTCCCAAGTTTTGATTGAACGAGTGTGGTTTTGTCTTTGTTATTATCGAATGAAACTGAAGGGGAAAGGATCAGAAAATTTCGGCTTCCCCAGAAATACACATTCGCCTCGTTCTCGTTCATTGTTTGGATTCAATATGTGTGGTCCACGATTTTGATCTTGCTCCTCTCTATTCGTATACTTGTTGTCATTCCTAATCGTCAAAGTTCAAAATCAGTGGCGCATGGGTCAACTGTACCAAAGAGACAAGAAGTTTAATCTAATGTTAATCTGCGGTTTCTCTGTCTTAATTTCATGTCCTTATTTGCTTTGAAGAGTCGCATCTTTTGTACGGTGCTTATGTTCTTGAAATCAACTCAAACGAGTCATGAGTGGCCATCCGAAATATGTTCGTTCCTCTGTGCGTACCAATTGTCGGGTGGTAAGCCTACAGAAGCTAGCATATTCACGTGTTTTCAGTTCCAAATCAATTATTCTGGTTTTCCAAGTTTGGACTTGTGTTGTTCTCCGCCGAATTCGCTTTGGTTCAGTGTGTTTATTTGGATTATTTTTGAGAACTAACCTCTGTTCATGTGGGTTCTTTGTTCGAGTTTGTTATCTGTTTTGCATGAGGTCTTAGTCATCCCATTTATGGATACCATGTCGTGTCGTTCAACCATTCGAAGCATGGTGCTATTTCGCTTTCGTTCCAACCTAATCGTGCGTGGACTTGATTTTGAACCAGTCACGCAAGTGTGATAAACTATGGTTTTCAATGGGCTTCATTCTCTTTTCTGTTAGAGTCCTTCAGAAAGAAAAATAGATGAAACCAGGAAGATAGTCATGGTGTTACTAGGGTAGCCCCTGAGGTTTAATCTGAACTTCCTTTTCTCCACTCCCAGTTACTAGATTTGCGAAGAAATCCGCTCTTAGATTTGTTGGGCTGTTGTGTCGCTCGCTCTCTCGCTCTTTCTATGGTGGTGAATGGTAGGTTTCACCTGGTTTTAGTTGTGGATTAGAGTTGATGATTAGTTCAGTTTTGGTTTTCAGCACTAAATCCTAATTCCGATATCTGCACTGGCGGTTACTCTTGCTCTGTTCGATCTCCTCTGTATATTCTTCAGGTTTATTGTGTACAGGTCTGATTCTGATAATTTTGAAGTGTGTCCAGTAGGGAGTAAACGACATGTATATGTAATCGGTTGGGGTGAATCTTGTTTAACCCATGAAGGATCGTGCACTTCTTCTTGTTTCCTAGCAAACTAATGGTTTTGTGTGATCTTTCGTTGTGTCTCTACGTATTTGCAGGAAATATTTCATCGATTCTCTCTCAGTATTTTCCCTAAACCTAAACCGATCGCTATGGCTTCCAATTGATGCATGTTTTGATGATTTGCCTAATGTTGTGTTGAAATATGAGTTATTGTGTGATCTCATTTTCATTTCCTGTAGTTAACCTATATGAGATAGTTCCAGCTCTTTGTTTAACAAGTCACTAAAGCTAAATGCGCGGTAGATAGCTTCTGAGCATTAAGATCTTTTAATGAGAAAAGAGAAGCAAATGTATATACCCAACATTATGTATATGTAACTATGCATGTATATCCGATATAGGAGGAAAATTATGCGCTATTTGAGTATGCTTTTGCTGTTTGCAATGCTTTCTGCTATCTGGATGCTTGGCGATCAATATAGTTTCTTTCTAAAAAAATCTCATCGTTTATCTCTTGCTTGCATATTCTAGTTTGTATTCCTCATTACTTGTATCAGATATAGAGGTCTAAGATGTAAGAAGCCCTAGTTAGCCCATAGTTACCATTTTGTAGAAAAGCTTTAGGTTAGGGTATCCTCCATGATACCGGTCCTAGACACAGCCCATGTGAGGAATACTCGTTTTCCTTAAAATTTTCTAAATCATCCCTTATTGCCAGAATAAAATCCACAACCATAAAAATCCAATTCAAAATCCAAACATCAATTCAAATGCCAAATAAAGCCTAACATCCAAAATAAAAAGGACCAAGGCCCAAATCAGTCCAAAAGGCCAATTTAGCCCAAAAACAATTTTCAGCCCAATCACAAACAAATAAAATTTTCAGCCCAATCACAAACAAAAACAATTTTCAGCCCACATTCCAAGGCCCGAACGCGGTCCACTTTTTCAAGGCCCAAACCTGGCCCACTTTCCAAGGCCTAAACCTGGCCCACTTTTCGAGACCCAAACCTGGCCCACTTCTCCAAGGCACAAACCCGACCCACTTCTTCAAGGCCCAAACCTGGCCCATTTCTCCGAGGCCCAAACCCGGCCCACTTCTCGAGACCCAAACCCGGCCCACTTCTCCAAGGCCCAAACCCGACCCACTTCTCTAAGGCCCAAACCTACCCTACTTTTCCAAGGCCCAAATCTGGCTCACTTTTCCAAGGCCCAAACCTGGCCCACTTCTCCAAGGTCCAAACCTGGCCCACTTCTCCAAGGCCCAAACCCGCCCCACTTCTCCAAGGCTCAACCTGCCCTGCCCTTCTCCAAGGCCCAACCCGGCCCACTTCTTCAAGGCCCAAATCCGGTCCACTTTTCCAAGGCCCAAATCTGTTCCACTTTTTCAAGGTCTAAACCTATTCCGTTAGCTCAAATTTGGCCCACAACTCAATTCCATCCATTCCATCCCAATTCTTCTCAATTCCAATCCAAAATCGATTTAATTTCAATTCAAATTCAATTCCGATTTCAATCGAATTCGAATCCAATTCCAATAAAAATTCGATCCAATTTTAATTCAATTCCAATTCATTCCATTCTAAATTCAATTCTTAATTCAGTTTAATTCAAAATTCAATCAATCAATTCAATTCTTAATTCATTCAATTCATTCAAAATTCACTTCAATCCAATTCATTCTAACTTCAATTCCAAATTCAATTCAAATCCAAATTCAATTTTAAAACTCATTCAAATCCAAACTCATTCAATTCAAATCCAATTCAATTCCAAATTCATTCAAATCCAAATTCAATATAATTCCAATTCAAATCAATATTCATTCAACCCTGATTCAACTTCGATTTTAATTCAATTTCAATTCCATTCCATTTTTTTCTACTCTTAAATGTCTCACAGACCTGAGCGTCTTACAGACTTTGTCATTCCAATGATTCAAATGTCTCACAGACCCGAGTTTCTCACAAACCCGAGCATCTCACAGACCGAGCGTCTCATAGACTTTGACATCTCAAGGTTTCAAACGTCTCACAGACCCGAGCATCTCACATACTAACATCTCAAACTCAAAACTTCTCTAAATTCCAAACCCCTTTAAATCTCAAACCCATCAAAACCTTCGAAACTCCAAAACTTCCAAAACCCAAAAATTAAGAACTACGTAAAGTATGATCTCAATACGGAGTTGAGTACGTAGGCAACCTACACAGGGTGCGACCCCACATCAATCAAAATACCCCTTTTGCACTCAACTATCTCCCCTCCAAACAACCGCTTCTAACCCTCGATCACCTCAAAAAAAGCCCAGCCATCCTAAAGGTCCCGGAACTACGTAAGGTCTGATCTCAATAGGGGGTTCAGTACGTAGGCAGCCCACACAGGGTGCGACCCCATTCCAATCCAAAAAACCCCTTTTCCAACTCTAAGGCGATATTCATGTCTGTCAAACATTCAAATCCCCTCTCATTCTCATAAAACCCTCAACTTCTTCAACTCTCAAAATCAGACTCCTAATCTTTCATTCCATACTCATTCGAATTCATCAATTCTTCTTCTTGGCGTTAGCTTGGCAGAAAAGCTCGTTTTATCCACTCATTTTCTCTCCTCCCGTCCCAATCTTATTCTTGGCTTTTAAATGAATCTCTTTAATAAGGTTTTGAAAGAAGGTAATCCCGACAATTGGAGACCAAGGTTTCCTCGGGCACCAATCCGAAGTCATGGTCGTTGCCACTTCTAATGGGTGTAACCCAGTGCAAACCCACACAAAAATCTCTAGTATGATCAGATAAGTCCTATCCATAGGCAACAAATCATCAGAGTCAATTAACGGTTCTTAAAACCCTTCTCCTCCCTTCCTAGTTCCTTAGGTCAAATAGGTGGCGACTCTAGTCAATTTCCGCCCTTAGGGCATAAGTCCGCGTGAAGCCCATCGAGAGCGGATGTAGTGCACACTTGCACTCCCCTTTATGCCTTATGGGAAAGACGGATGATTTAGTAGGTATTCGAGGGCTACCAGAATAACGGGTTTTCACCCTCCACAGAATGGCATTTTAGGATCTAGGCTTTTCAGTCAAGAACCATATTTAGATAGACCCTCTCATACTGAAAAATCACCCTCCATAGAATGGCGACTCTACTGGGGAAAACTTGAGTAAGTTTTTCTCATAAACTTGCTCAAGGAAGACTTCCTCCATTCAAAATTGTCAGGACTTCCCCGCTTCTTTCAAAACCTTCAAGAGATTCATTTCAAAGCCTCTAGGATTATTCTACTCCACACTTAGAGTGTGTTGAAGGGGATAGTTCAGATGAGAGTTCAGAGTTCGAGATTGGTCTTGAGTGCCACATGTGTGCTTTACCATTTACATGCTTCACTTTTGTGTGTTTATTGTTGTGTGTTTACTGTCTTATGTTTACCGCTCTTCATGCATGACATAATATCTTAATTATTATTGCTTTTGTAAATGGGACCTTCCTAGAAGGAGTCAACCCATTGCTACATCGGGTTGTTTAGGACATTCATTCCTCTGTGTCACCCGCTTTATCCACATGTCACGGGATCCTAATCGGTCCACGGTTGATTCCCCATGAGTTGGGTCCTTCCTAGAAGGAGTTAACCCACGAGGTAATAATACGGTCCAAGACCAACGCCTTGAAAACTCATGATCCAAAAATACTTTCCTTACTTGAGTCCAAGCCAGCATATAGTGACCTTTGAGCCTTCAGTGTCCAGCTGTCTGATCCGGTGTCTAGGACGGGTTTTATGGGTAGTCACCCCCTTTGTTGCCATTTGTCTGACCACCCTTTGCCTTACCCTAAAGATTGCATGGGCTCAGTTCTCCATGATTCTTCGGCACCACGGGTGTCTTTAAGGCCCAATGTCGCGCTACAAATTCATAGAGGATCCCGTATTTACGGATACCCATACATGACATAGCGTAGTCAGGCGAATAATTTGGACTTTAGACACACCTTATCGTGCAGACGATGGGAGACCCGTTCCCATGCAGTACTTCCCCAAGTTTCCTAAAAGTGAGTATGTAGTGATAATCCCCGGCCGTGGCTCGTGTGAATGTATCACTTCGGGTATCCTGACCTTTCGAACTTAGCACTCTAGACTTTCTTGATGACGTGCCCCACAAGGCATAACAGATATAAATCCCGAGAGATGAACAGTGAAGGAACGACGGTTCCCCCAGTGGTATGGAAGCATTGATTAACCTGGAAGGTGATTATCCCAATCATTCACACTCAGCTCCACAGTAAAATCAGCCACAATTTTATTTTGCACTTACATCTATGTGTGATCACGTTTCAAAAGTGAGCGAAAATCAGAAAATGAATCATGTCAAACACTCTAATGAAATATCTTTAAAGTCGTCAATCTCAAATGATTTCAAAAAAAAAAATTTCAAAATTGTTATTTCCAAAACTGTTTTCAAAAACGGTTTAATCAAAGTCTTCCAGAAAACAAACTTTGTCAAACGGTTTGCAAAGAATAGATTTAAAAATCTGCTACTTACAAATGATTTTCAAAAAATGTTTTTCATAAATGTAGTTTCAAAAACTATTTTCATAATAGATTTCAAGAAAACCTACTTTACACAAACGAATTTCGGAACAACATTTTTCATGGATTTTATTTCAAATAGTTTTCAAGAACAGTTTTCAAAATTGATTTTCAAAAATGTATGTCAAGATAAATTATTTAGTCCCCACGTCGTGACCCGCTATTTTTGAAGTTCAACCCACCTTCAAGAGCAGCGGTCATTACCGTGGAGCGTACTAATCATTTCGTGTTTTCACAAAAGTGGTGGATTTTCACAAAGAATTTATGCTCGATCATACACCTTTCCTTTCTAAAAAAAACACCCCTCATTTTCCTCGTCGGAGCAGGTGGAGCGCATGAAGATCAACAACTGCAGTCTGAACTGAAAATCAGAGGTGTACCAACCCGAGTCAAGCGACATGAAGACTAGCAATGACTGTTCGAGTTCAAACTGTTGAAAGTCAGAAGAACACCAACCCGTTTGTTCGATCACAGTGTCGCTTTGCTGCAAGAGCCTGAAGACGGTGAGCAGCCAGTCAAGAGCCCGAAGACGAGCCCGAAGACAAGTGAGTAGCCAACTAAGAGCCTGAGCGTGAATGAGCAGTCAGTCGGAAGTCCGAAGACAGAGCAGAAGAGTTCAGAAGAAGTTTTCTCAAATTCCCCTTTAATGATTTTTTTAGAATTGATGTATAGGTTTTTCCCTATGATTCTTTTCTCTCTTGTCCATTCTAAATAAACTGCATGTATAGGTTTATACATTCCCTCTGAATTTACTTAGATCAATGTTACAGGGTCCCACACTCTCTATTTTATTTGTGAATGACCGAGCATCAAAATTCTTACCTAGAAAATCCACCACTTCGAAAACACGTGTTTTCAAAAGTGTTTTTCATAAAATTGATTTCTTTTAGCACATACGACTTGTTTCTTTCTATTTCGGTCAGTTCACATTCATTAATCATGCATGAATCACGCTCACCTCAGAAAAATTGCATAATCACATGTTGCATTCCCAACACACCACACACAAGCATTCATCCCAGTTTGCAAGCATGCTAACATTCACATTTGTCATGTTCTTTGTCCTATTGTGATGGCCGTGTATGTAGGTGATTAACTGTGTTGCCCACAAGTGAAAGCATGGTCTTCAAAGTGATAGTAGGAAATACTAGAGATCAAGCCTTTCCCATTTTAGCATACATCCGAAATACCAAAAAAATCATACATTAAAAAATCCAAAAAATCATACCTTCAAAATCCCGAAAATGCAGCCCATGTCATATCAATGGGTCACCATGCAGGAGTTGTCACTCCCTAAAAGTCCCAAGATCCAGGAGCCAATCACCAACCCGACCTCATTCGAGAATTACTTCTTCGACAACAATCACCACAACTCGACCACCTTCAGAGCCAATCGTGACAGGATGAGCTTCATGAACTATGAGCTGAATTGGCCCCAAGCGAGACTAGGTGTAGCCTTACCACTCATGTATTACGTAAAAAAAACAAAAAAGCAACAAAAAAACATTTGGTCAAAATTCAAAGTCAACCATCTCCCCATTCATCATTTCATGCATCATATGTACATAGTAGTTCCATATTACCACAACACATTGCATGGTAGATGTACTACATACACTCGTATCGAAACATCTTTCGGGAAATCTTGAGAGATTGATTGAACAGCATGCATGAATCACTAAACTCTAGACCCGTCAATGAACACAAGGGTCTAATAAAAATCAGCATCACAAACAAAGTGAGTAATTTGTGAAGAGCGGTATTTTCCTTGGAATTTCAATTGAGTGTATTGGACGATCGACTGAGCGAGGAGGGAAGGTAGAGAGAGCCACCAGAGGTAAAACCATGAGCGGCATGTGCATTCCTTCAACACAGGGAGAGACACAATAAATAGTGCGATCAGTGTCGATAACAAGATAAGAGCTGTGATTCATGCAAAGATCCGAGAATAGTAAAAACAATCGTTGATTAATGAGAATGAAGAGGCACTTAGGAAGAAAAATATCCACAAAACAAAATGGCTTTGAGTGTCCTACACATAATCCCTTAGTGAGCCCCGCTGAGCCTTTCACGATAAACCTTTTCTGTGAACTCCACAACATGCCAACTCACGTATATATACTTACTTGCCCTTGCAATAGAGGATATGAGGAGCCAGAGCCATGGTCTCCCCCCACCATCTTTCACAAGAACAACAAACAAAAATGTCCAAAGAAATCAGTGAGTCAATGCAACTCCAAAGTCAAACACAAAAAAAGAACACCGAAAATGTTCAAGAAGATTGATGAGTCAATGTAAATCCAAAGCTGAAAGCCAAAATACAAAGCAGAGAATGCTTGAGAAATTGATGAGCCAAATGTAATTTCAAAAACACAAAAATGAGAAGAAAGTTCAAATCATACGCCAGAAGAGGCAAGCAGGAGAAATTCAAACCAAAAGGACCAATGATGTCCCGAAGAAACCGATAAGGGGTTATCAAAACCCGTCTAATCATTCCACCCATGGCAAAGGTGAAACATGTCCTCTATTGTACAAAGCTCACAATTCTAATAAATCCTTCAGTCCCATGTGACATACATCATACCCCTCAACCCCGTTATAACCCAATAAAAAACCTCTGACTCGTTAGTTGGTGAGCGTTAACCGAAAGTATCGGATCTGAAACATGAATCATAAGTTTCGTGCTTGTTATCAACATGTCCCACCTCACAATACAGGGACTATGAACGAATGAGTGCGGCCTTACTTCACAAGGTCCTCCGAGTGCGAGTGACTCTTTAATCGAAGCACCAAATCATAAACAGCTTACCCATCGCTGGTGAGGAATTTGTAAGGATCGGAAAGTCCAGAACCTCTAAAAAAATTCTAAGGAAAATACTGCTCCGAGCGTCGAGAGTATCATTACACCATTAGCACACACAGCTAGACTCACGAGAGATTAACCCACATCCCTCCAGAAGAGTAAAATGAATCACGCATTCCAGTTCAACAATCACTTTAGATTGAATAAAAAATGTCTTATACTCGTAAACCCCGTAATAATAGAGATAGAACCGTACATTCTCTCCAAAAACTGCATATACATCTTGCATCGTATCTAGCAATTAATATTTGCATGCATCACAATCATTTCATCTTCAACACCCGACTGGTAAAAGCTCTACCTAGTCTCGCTGAAAGTCGATTTCAGTTGCTGTTGGAAGCGTAACTTTTGATTAAAAGATGTCAACTAGAGTCATCCTTGGCCATCACCAAGTTATATCAAACCATCTTGGAGCCATTCTGGGCTATACTCGAGCTACATCGAACCAAACAGGAGCCATTCGAAGATCACCCTGGAGCCGTCCAGTGTCATTCACGAGTCACGCCAAGAACACCCCCGAGCAACATCGAGGCCATCTTGAACCAAGCTAGGGCCATACGGGAGCCATCATTCAACAATGAAACATCCTTGGAACTACACAGGGGTCATCCCAATAGTCCGAGAACAATACGAGAGCCACCTCAAATCCATATCAAAGCCATTTCGTCACCACAGCCTTGCCTGCAAAGTATCGAACTACGAATGGTCTGATCTCAATATGGAATTGAGTATGTAGGCAGCCCGTTCAGGGTGCGACCACATCAAAGGCGAAAAAATCCCTTTTCCCCTCGGTGTCATCGAAGTGAACCAACCAAGCGTCGTTATGCTCAATCAGCACAAGGTCATCCTGGAGTCATCCATGGAAATCCTGGAACCATGATGGGAACTACCATAAAGTCATGCAACTGTGTTTCATCATTCACCCATGAAAAACCATTCACCCACTACAAATCCAAAATAAAGATCCCATAAAATCACAATAAATCCATCCTGGAGCCATCAAACTACTTCAAAAAAAAATTCAACAAATCTACCCACCACATCGAAGCATTTCAATCACATCAAAACCACCAACCACCCAGAATGATCACATCCCATCAAAAAACACATCAACCATATCAAACCCACCAATCACCCCGAGACCATTGGTCATTCCGGAGCCATCAACCGGAGCCATCCGTGCATACCGGAGCCATCAGTGCATACCGGAGCCATCATCGCATACCGGAGCCATCAGCGCATACCGGAGCCATCAGCGCATACCGGAGCAATCAACGCATGCTGGAGCCATCTCAGATCTTTGAAGCCATGTCAAAGCCATCCCGAAGCTTTGAAGCAACTCATGAGCCATCAACTCATAGAAAAAGGATTCTACATCCACAAACAGGGAGTCTCGATCCAACTAGTGCTTTTTTTTAACCATCTTACATTGCATATCATTTGCATCTACCCACAAAGTTCGTTCACAATCTAACGCATATTCATAACCCGCTAGGTACTACTAGCTGCTAGTGCGAGATCGTCCAATTCATAATACCAGCTAGGCAACTATTATGCTACTAGTACGGTCCCCATCTTTTTATGCTACTAGTGCGGTCCCACGTGTTTTCCTTCATAAGGAAGCTATTTACTAGTGCGGTCCCGCCTTTTTTCATCCACTAGGAAGCTATTACGCTACTAGTGCGAGATCGTTCACTTCATAACCAGCTAGGCAGCTGTAACTGTAACACCCCATCTCCAAGTACATGATCGTCACCTTAAGTCCATCTCGTACATTAACAACGCAGCGGAAAAGTTCTACTAAATTGGTGTTACCGCGTTAGTCACCCACGTGACTAACTAGGCCTATTCTCTTACAAGTCACGGTCTGACTAACCGGATAATTACTCGAGCATCTATACAAAATAATTCATAAACCACAACTTATACCGAGTATCCCATAACCTAATACATCATACTAACATCTCATCCATTTACTAAACGAGTGTACATGCACAACTCGTGAAACAAACGTAAAAGCACCCGAAGTACTCTACCCGCTCCTACTCTCAGGTTGAGTCCTCGTCTGGTACCAACCTGCAAAGTTTAAATCACAAGCCCCAAGGGGCTCAGCACATGGCTGGTACAGAAAACGTGCAGCCCACAAGCTAACAGGGCTACACACGACTACTTTGACGTATACATGCAGTTGATTATTCATACAAATAATAATAAGAAGTACGATAACAACAACACATTTATGTGAAAACATTCACAACTCAAATAAATCGAACGTCGTAATGGACGCCCATTAATGAGTAAGTTAGATTCCTAACTCCTGAGGCCTGAGAATTGTTTAGTTCTCGTGTTTGCCCATACCTTATAAGTGTCAACCATTCTCCTAATAGAACTGGCTGTTCTCTAACTGAATTGTTTATTTTTGTCGGTTCAAAGTAACCCTAGCCAATGAGTTATTAGCTCCATTGGGTTAATAAACACAAATTCTTAAGTTATGAGGGGTGTAGGCTTGACCCTCCCGCCCTCCTGAATTTGCCTCCCACCTCGAACTGTTCACTCGAGATGGTCGGTTCTGTTTGTCAACCCTAGGCGACAAGTCGTAGATACCATATGCGGAAGACAGATCTGATACAGATGCCTGACCTCCTAACCTAAACATGCATGACCGAAGTCAGTCCCGGATTCCTCTTCCCCCAAGTTCCAGTTAGTTGAAGTCTCATTGACAATTGGTTAGTTAAACCTCTCTCGGTATTACCAACTAACAACATGGAGTATTTATAACCTTGTACAATTGTTACTAAACATAGTTAATGAACAAGCTTTGAATCAAGTCGTGTTAGTGTGCAATGGACACACAATAACAATACAGTAATCGGTTTCATGCTTAATCTTGTTTGGTCGTATCATAATAACACATAGCACACAAACCGAGGTAGACCTCGTTAGCAAACAAGCTACAAGAATCCCATACCGTACACCGAAGATTGGCTAGCTCTAATCCCACGTTCGCCTAATCCGCCGAACGCCTCTGACTATCTAGATCTGTACCAGAACTAGTATTAGTATCTGTGTCTTAGAACTAATTTGGTTCTCTTTTCAACTTAAACCTCTTTCTAGGTTAAACCGGGTATATAATAGTATACCGTTAAACAGGTTCGTTCATTTATGAGCGTTTTCAAGCTCAATTCTAATTCATAACATACTAACGCCGTTAGCAGTTATTTAGTTGCACTGTTAGCAACTTTAGACTTATACGGACCTTGTATTAGGTTTTAGTATTTTTCACTATTCACCGTATTTTACTATTCACCGTATTTTACTATTCACGTATACGTTTTTACTATCACGTATACGTCTCGTATCTGACTATTCATATATACGTAGTTACTATTCATGTATACGTATTTACTATATGTATACGTATACTATTCACGTATACGAGTACTATTCATGTACACTAAAATTTTCGTATACATCCGTTATACGTATTTATTTCTTTTTCTATATAACTTGTACTTTCATTAGAATACCTTAAGTATTGATTTCTCCTATACTTAGTAAATTACGGGTATACCCCTCGTATACCTTAATTTATATACGGGTCTCGTTTAACCCCGTCTTAACTCTGTTTCTTGTACAACTCGTTTCTAAATTCTTTTTTACTTCCTACCTTCTAAACACATAAAAATGTGTTATTTACATTACTTACCCTTAGTTTTCTCTTCATCTCTATTTTACTCATAATAAGTTCTAAACTTGTTATTTTTATTTCTAATTTTCTTCCAAAGTCTTACTTATTAATTTCTTTTATACTTTTGGTCAATTACCAAATATACCCAAGTTTGACCAGTCTTTTATGGTCAAACCCCTTAACTTTCCATAATTAATATATTACCCCTAAAGTTAGTTTAACTTAACTTTTTATTCCTTTATCCTTTTAATATCTAATCTTTTGCTACAATTTTATTCTAGCTCCTCTAAACATTTATAACCTGTAATTGACCAAGTTTGACCATGTTTGACCACGTTTGATCAGGGAAATTACCATTTTACCCCTTGTGTCTTTTCTTTTATCCTAACTCATTTATTAACCAATTTAACTCTAATTATTTTCTAATTTTCGTAACTAATTTTCCTACAGATTTTTGAACACCAAAAATCATTTTAAACATCTCTAAGTCACCAGATTTAATTATCTAATGTTTATTTATATATACCATCTTTTATTAACCTTAAACACACCAAAAAACCTTATAAATTCCTTATAACACTTATAAACTCTTTATAAATTGTAACTTAATTCTACATTTTTTCTCATCATCTAAACTCTCAAAAATTCCATATTGACCCCATTAATTTTCGTATTCACCTTTAGGTACCAAAAATTCCTAAATTTTACATATTACTCTTAATTACTCTAATTCCTTTAATTTAACTAAGTAGATAATTTTTCTAACTCATTAATAAGCCCTTAATTTTCGGCCATATTGAAATTCATAGTATATGAATATTTCTTGTATATTATGATAGTTTATATTGAAGCTTATATCATAAGGAGTATAAATCTATTCCTAGATTTAATAAACATAACTTTTAATAAGCTAAAAATTGAATATTAATCACAAAAATTTCGGCAATAAATAATAATATGAAGAACATTTGAGATCTTATATATATCAACATTAGAACCTTGAAATAGGTAGTTGTAGGATTTACCTTGTATATTACCATTAGCTTAATATTTAAGCTTGATTTCCTTAGAAATTTTGACAGCAATTTGCTAGGAAAATTGGCTCCAAAATCATAGAATAGATGAAGAATAAGGAGGTTAGTAACCCTAGGCACTCGGCCTTGATGAAAATCAAAGAAGGAAGAGATTCCAAGAAGGCAATGTTTTACCTCTAATCAAGCACTTCTTCGTAGTTTTTTCCAAAGAATCTGGGGGCTCATGAGTTATGGTTGTAAATCTCTTCGAAAGAGGATTCCAACGAGCTATCAATCTTGTTATTTGGATTAAGATGAGAAAGTAGATCTGTGCAAGACAAGGTGTTCTTTAAGGTTCTAATCCAAGAACATTGAAGTTTTTGTGATGTTTCTTCAAAGAGAGAGGAGCTACGAATTTGGGAGCTCTCATTATGACAGGTATGTCTGATTAATGATTTTACTCAGGGGACAAGATGATTTGGCAATCAGGAAAGTCATGGTAAGTAAAAAGTAAGCAAAATGAATTTTATAACACCTTTATGACTCATGCCCATGTCGGCCAGCCTTGGTCTCTTTTGACCTGAGTTTTTTTTGTTTCTCCCTTTTATTTATGTAATATTTGATGCATTAAACTCGTTCATAAGGACTTATACCATGTGTTAGGTATGTTACATAGCCAAAAATGCTTAAAACACCATTTTATGTGCTTCCGGGTTCACATTGATTATGCAATTTGTTTGGGCTAGTTTACATGTGTCCTTAATATATTTACAACCTTAGAACTTTGTTCATGAAATATCATGTTGCTCATTCCAATTTAAACCAAGTCGTTAGTGGTTTCTCCTTGACTTTCGTCCGTTTAGTACCTGTTTACTGTGGACTTTGTATACCTAATTTGTGTATACGCAATGGCTCCTATGACCATTTAATTTTTGTTCCCTTATTTCTTATGGTATTTAGGCTCATTAGCCTTTTCTTTCCATGTATACATGCTAAAGCACATTTTTCTTTAAAGCACATTTTTGTGCTCTAAGGTGCGTTTTTTCGGTTTAAACGCTAATTTCGCTTACATGCGTATTCTAATCTTAGAGGTATTTCACATTTGAAATCTCTTGGAACTATTGGTAGTTCCCTAATTTACTTGTACACTTTAAAACACCTTTGCTTCTATTGTTCCTAAAGCATGTTTTGGTGTAAATTGTTGTTTTAAACACTCCTTCTAATGTTTCTAGGGCACGTTCGAGCCTTAGTATATCCTAATTAGATAGTTCATTAATATATTAAGGTTTGGGGATTTCAATTACTGTAACACCCCTACTCTAACCGGCTCCTAATCGTCTTACTTAACATTGTAATCGCAGCGGTAATATAAACAATTGAACTACTGGTGTCATCGTTCTCACCCGCCCATACGAGTAATAACGTGCTTACGGATATATTCATAAATACGAACAATTTCCCATAGTGACAACAAGAGATAGATCTATCCTTCCATCCCAATATAAATACAATCATAGTGAGCATTCTAAGTACCTCAATCCTATACACGTTTCTATTTTCGTATCGAAATACAACAAGGCATATTTAAACAACTGAGACTAAACTACCCAGCCGTCTGCTGTCTGTCGACACCGGAAGCTGCATACCTGCAAAATATTTGTTTGTGGCATGGAATCAGCCCTGCTGAGTATGTTACTACATAACTGTCATGCCCCCTCAGACCCTCAGTTAATGGTTGAGAGCATGCAATTCATTTTTTCATGCAAGTAGTTTAATATAAAAACTGTAAAGCAACAAATATATTGCAGTAAACTCAAATAGCAAACAAGCCCCCGGCTTCACACATCACATCACAATACACCTACTGAAAGCGTTACAACGCCTATATGAGTACGAAGACTCCACTCCACCAAACACTTAATAGTTCATAACTGAGTACAACGATTCAATTAAACGAGTTCATAACACACATATGAGTACAACGACTCATTTCAACAAATCCACCAACATACATCACATAACCACATAGCATAACCAATGAACAACAAGGCGAAACAATGAGGATTATGAACAAGTATAAATTCTCGTCTTTGGCATACAAGCCCAAATAATGTTCACCTACTGTACGAGCTAATATAGTTGTTCGTAATTGTTAAGTCTTGCCTAATGACAACGTCTCGTTAAAACGACGTGTCTCTAAGTTACTCATCTCCTATGGCGGGTCATCCACGGCAGTAGCCACTCCAGCGGTAGAGTCTCCAACCGACGAACCATCTGTAGTCCGTTGGAAATTATCTTGATACTTACAGATACCCACACGGCATCCTAGTATCGTTAATTGATCACAATTCACAGCAAGAGCCACATCCTCTTAATTAACTTATCTATACCATCGCATCGTCTTACTATTTTCCTAACACAGCAGACTAAGGTGTTAGTCCAATTCTGAGTATGTCGACTCGGGATCCAGTGTTAGATACGAGAGCGGCGTTAAAAAGGCCAATGCTCCGTATATAAGTCTCGGATTATATATATATATATATAATATATCTTATTATCCTAATGCTACAACGTTTTACTTACGTTCCTTATATTACACATATAAGATAGCATCATTGCCGTTAGTTCGTTTTATAATATGTTCATATATACGAACAGTACTGTTATCGTACAACAGTAATAATAATAAGGCAGCATTAATACACAACCCAAGCATATTAATTCACACAAGCAGACATTCAATCTTAACACAGATTTTCACACAATGTCTGAACTGAGGAAATCCTCAGAGACAATCAAGCCAATAATAACATACCGTGCACCGGATTATAAAACCGTGGAGTATGAATCAGCTAGATCCGAAGCTCCCCGTGATGTCTCTAACAGTCTAATAATACATAACGCTACAGATTAGCAACAACATTACTCTACGGTACCCCGTACCGTCACTAATCCCTCCCAGTTCATTCCCCGTTATTTACTAACAACGATTGTCGGGTTTTTGGTTTAACTCGGGATTAGGAAAAACACCATATTACATGCGTGATTACGTTGAGTATATTAATATACTTAACTTTAAACGTTTGTTATCGCATGTAATTTAATGCCCATTTGTATATCATATAGTTTATCACTATATTGCATGTATAATCTTAATCATATATTATACATCTCACCTTAGTATTTATTTCCTAAGGTTAGTTTTTCCAAGTGTAATGTTGTATAATTCTTTTTTGAAAATACTTTGAAGTATATAACTCCTTATTAATTCATGAACAACATAACATTAGAATTTCCTTATCCAATGTTTATAATTATTTTTCTTCTTACTCTATATCATTTTAATTATGATATTATATGGTTATTTGAACCTTATTATATTTTTCACTCCATAACATATATTTATTTATATATATGCATTATGGGACCATTTATTATATGGTAAATCTTTATAATACATTCATTCCCTTTTAATGAATATTTCCTATATTATAAATGTTACAACCCTTATAACATTAAAAACCATATTATAAATTCTTATTCTAAAATGCCCATTATTACCGAACATCACTTGTGTTCATTAATATTTACAAAATCCACCACATAATTTATATAATGTTATATTATAGTTATATAACATATATTATGACATTTATGTCATTAAAACATTTATAACCTATAGTTATAAAATGTTACAAAATACCAAACAGACCATACTATTGTCGGTTTTTATTTAATTTCATTATACTTCCAGAATTTAAAAACAACCCCAAATTATATTTCATTGTTACACTTATAATATATACCTTATATTATAATCCTTAAACCTTAATATAATTATAACCTATGGTTATAAATCCTCAAATTAACCGAACAGACCCTAGGTCTGTTCTAAATTAATTTCCAACCCACTAACTTTCCATATTCACCAAATAACCCCATTTTATAACATATAGTTTCTAATGTCATTAAAACTATATATTATACATACATCTTAATAAAACCTCATATATAATTCCAAAAATTACCAAACTATACCAAAAGGTTATAAACATCATTCCTAACCTTATACTCTCAATATTTACGGTTTTTACCACATATCTTACCTATATGTAACAATGATATAAAATATCATATATTATACTTATATAATCCATATTAACTCCAAATTTAACCAACTAAATTCCTAAAAATTCCTAATAAACCAAGGTCTGTTCTAAACCCCATTTGGTACCCAGAATTTTCAAAAATTACAATCCACCCCAATATGTATATTTCTTTTATAATTTAATACCTAGCTCATTATATGCTAGTATTTAATTCAATAAATTCCCAAATTTGGTCAAAGTCTCCTATATAGTCAACCTTGACTTCTAAATTCCAATTTGAGCCAAACTCTCGGTAATTACAATATAGACCCCAAACTTTCCTATAATTACAATTTTGACAAAACTTTATAAAATGTTATAATTTTATTTAAATACATTTTAAACCCCATATTTCCCCTAAAATAGCCCACGGCTTTGTATAGTTTTAGTAATTACCGGTTTGACCCCAAACCTTATGCTAAATGCATAAATTAATTAAATAAGCTTTAAACTTAAATAAAATGGCCTAAATAACATGGCCTTATTACAACCTTGATTTATAACATAAAATTACATTTAAATGTCACCAAAACATTATAAACTCTCGGGCCTCACATAGAATTATTTATAAATTACCAACTTCCACATAATGTCTTAAATTTGATAATTATGTTAATTAATCACTTAATTAATTTATCCAAGGTTTCTATAACATTTCCTAGTCATTTTTGAAGCTAAAATGACTATTATAAACTGTCTACTCATGGTAATGACATAACATAAGCTCCAAGGATTTATAAACATGATATAAAGATGTTATACCTTGATTTAATGAGCTTTAATGTATAAGTTGGACACGGCAGCCTAGGGCAAAATTTGCACAGCTTCTCCAACATGTTTAAACAGCACAACAAGGATATAGTTAAGTTCAAAACATGAACTAACCATAGGAATGATCATAAGTCATTAAAACCTAGATTTTACCTCAAATTCTCAAGGCTTTATCAAGCTGTTCACGCCCCTATTTTCCAACAAAATGAAGGTGTCAAAACACTCTTTAAACCAGGCTATATAATCGCCAATGATCGGAATAGGAGAAGGCTAGGTTTTACCTTGTTTAAAATGCCAAAAATGGTGTTTTTGGCATGGATTTGGCTAGGAAGCGATGATCTTGATATACCAACTGAACCAACATGTAAAGGAGAGCAAAATAAGCCAAAGAAACTCAGGTTTCCAACCGGAAATGATGAAGGCAAAGGTTTAGGTGCTTAAAGCACATTTTTACCTTAATTAGGTCTTAAGCTTGCTTCCCCCTTGAATATTAAGTTTTCAGCCGAGATTCCCCCTTTAATTTGATCACCAACTCGTTCTAGATGAGTGGATGGAAGTGGTTGGAAGTTAGCTTAATGGAAAGAGGATTAAAAGATGAAGAAAATGACATATAACATGTTTTGAATGTTTACCTTATGCCATGGGAGTTGCTCTTTGAAGTTGGTTGATTCCTAGCTCAAAGAATGAAGGAATGGAGGTATGGTTTCTGAACCCAAGTTTGGAAAGGGGTGGGAGGAAAGAGAAAGGCTGATTTGGTGTTTAAATGAAAGAAAAGTAAGAAATGGAATAGTAAAGTGATGATTCACTAGATTGGCAAGATATTTTGCCTAAGCTTAATGTGCTGTCCTCCTCCTTAAATTCTGCCTCCTCCATATAGATAAGGATGGTCAAGTCTTGGCCATTGACTAAACTTGGTCAACATTACTTAAAAATGCACTATTTCGGTTACTATTCACATATGAATGCCATATTTGTGATTTTTTTGAAAATCTTGGAATTAGACCTATAATGTGGTAAATTATAGTACATTAGTGTAACAAGGTCTAATCCAATGCCTAACACCACTCAAAACCCACTCAGAAAGTCAATTTTCTCAAAAGCGTGCTTTAAGGAGTTTTAAAGCACAATTTGTGTTAGAACATGTTTTTGAGCTTGGTTTCCTTTGAGAATAGTTTTATAGTGTTCATTACTTAATTATAATACTTAGGAATCCACTTTGAATCCTAATTGAGGTCACACAATCTCTATGGTGTCTTAAAGCACATTTTTGGCTTTACCGATCTTAAGGCATGTTTTTGCCTTGTTGAGATCTTAGATTGTTCCCCAATGGTATTAAGATGATTATTAATCTTCTTAGATCATTAATAGATCATTTAATTCAATTTTTAAGATTAGGGGTATTTCAATCTACCCCCCTTAAAAAGGCTTTGTCCTGAAGTCCTTATTCATAATCAGTTCACCTAAGGAATCTAGTTCCACTAAGTAATCACCGACAGACCATCGCTAGGGAGTACATCCCACTAGGTTCATACCTAGTCTATATATATCATAATTGATACAATCTCATTCCATATAGTCAACAATCATGACACATTAATTCATACACAACACTAAACAAGGTGCGAAACTCATTCATACTCAGCACTAGACAAGGTGCAAAACTCATTTATACACAGCACTAGACAAGGTGCAAAAACTCATTCATACACAGCACTAGACAAGGTGCAAAAACTCCATCCAGTAGTACTTAAAGGTGTTTCGCAAGGGATACTCCACGCATCCCTATCTATATGTTAGTATCTCGTGAGGATACTCACACATCACTCCGCGTGTATGTGTGCACATATATCTAACGATGGCAAATCACGGGGAAGCAGTCTTAAAGACCAGGACTTGATGATCCCCAACCCCATGCTAACCAACGTCAACTACCCGTGGACACACCGGTTTAATAACGAAGGGCACTGCAGTCCACGACTCCTCGGATAGTATCACCTAATTTCTCTTAATCACCCACAGACACACCGGTCTAATGACAAAGGGCTCTGCGGTCCACGGCTCTTTGGGTGATGTCACTCGCAGACACACCGGTCTAATGACGAAGGACTCGATGATCCACAGCTCTTTGAGTGACGCCCTAAATTCCAATTTCTATTCATATCTATGTCCACTTGTAGGAAGTTTCGAGAGTCATTCAACCCTGACGTGGTCAGTGTTAGTGTTGAACTATCTCTCACCTCAATTTGTGTTCGGTTTCCCTTGATCGAACCAGGATCAAGTTCAACTTCCCACATCAATTTCAATCAATTACATATTTATTCATTTCTAATCTTATTTCCTCTTGATATTTGCCACCTTGTGTTCAATAGATACACTAGTCAACTAGTGTAATTAATCTAGTCATCGGCATATAGGATCGTGTATCCTAACAATGAATCAAGTTCTCTCGACTTATAATTATTCATACTACTTCTAGAGGATTACTTCCACTAGGTTACACATCGGTCTCATGCCGATTCACTCCTCGCATTTAAAATAATCGGTTTCATACCGAGCCACAAATCACATAGCACGGAGTTTTCTACTCCTTCTATCTGAAATCTCTCGTCGGAGCTACAAGCTAGACCTACTTGAACTCTCACATCGGAGCTAACAAGCTAGGTGTTTATGTGTCTAATGTTCGCAATGTTTGCGTAAATTATCGGAACTAGGGTAAGAACACTGTATATGTTCTCCCTTTTCTATTCACCATAACTAATGCAAACTAAAATATATATAATACATCACAGTATTACATCAAGTAATATAATACAATCATAAGACTTGTACTCTACGTACAATAATCATTTGCAGCATGTGTACTATGCGCTACGTACTCCTACGTACGGTATATTTTAAACGCGCGAAATCGCTCTACCCCCCTTAAAAGGGATTACGCCCACGTAATCTACGAATATATCATCTTGAAGTAATAAGTTCAAGATGTTCCACTTCTGTGGAATATTCGTGCACTAATGTGCTACATATTACATTACCCCTTTTCTCTAGGGTCGGGCTTTAGCCATTCTGGCTATACTGCCTATATTGGTTAGGTGTATGTATATTCATATACGGTTTGATCGATGTAAACACATCATTTGTTTTCCCAAAGCTGCTAGGTATGTCAAACTTAAGCAATATGGGCCCACTCGCTCCGCAAGCAGTACACCCAACTACCTTAGGGCTAGTTTACCCTTTAAGTAGTAGTTTCATGCCAGTTTCAACTCCACATGACTGTGTTTTCTACACGGTCTTCCATAATTATGGGAATGGAGGAAAATTATTTCGCTACGTGGTATCGTTTGTCACACACGCTTATTATTTCGACTAGCTATTCTATTCAGTCTTTCTGGATTCTATATATGCTCATGGTATATCCCAAGAGTTCATGCCACCCTACCGAACTAACCTTCGGTGTAAGGGTTATCGAGCTATGCTCTAGCACCTAGTGCTTGCAGTAGTTGTTTCTAAAATGTCAAGACGAGTCTGATATGAGCAACTAACTGGCGCCTCATGACTCCAAGTTATTTCTCTCTGGGATGAGTTCGTTCCTTAGGTACCTTGTTGATAAGTGTCCAAATGAGCATGTTTTATAGGTGTATTTCATATATTATATTAGCACTTTTCTTGCTCATTTCTCCACTTCGGTTAGTTTTCCTCTAGTTTATGTTTTATTGGTTATCTCACAAATTTATTGGTTAAACATGAGGAAAACCAAGCTAGGAGCAAAGTAGACAAAGAGACGAACGCATAGGTGCAAACGGCTCAAAAAACGGAGTCCAAACGAAGAAGCTAGAGCCGGTCAAGTTCGCATAAGAAAAACAAGTCAAAGACTTGTGTCCGTGTCTTGTCCGCTCAAACAAGGACGGACGTGGGCATTTGTGTCCGCCCAATTAAGACCGGACTAGGGCAGGACGTGGGGAATCTGTCCGAGTCTTGTCCGCAGAATAAAAGGCGGACATGGTTGTTCTTGTCCGTGTGCCGTCCGCAGAAGAAAGACCGGACACAATGTGTCCGTGTCTTGTCCGAGAAACAAAGGGTGGACAAGTGAAGAGGAGTCCGTGTCTTGTCCGATGATTTTTGGCCGGACATAAGACAAGTCCATAGAGACGTCCGGGTAACAAAGGGCGGACAAGGGCGGACGTGACTCAAGACGTCCGAGGAGATTAGCACGGACAAGGGGCGGACGAGTGTAAATTCCCAGATCGTGACTGGTTTTCTTCGCCGACTGTCTTCCCAATTGCTTCTTCCTTTCGGCGCCATATCCATCTACTCTGAGCGATATCAGGCGCCTACCTTAATTCCCTCACACGTCTGTCTCCAGCTCTGTCTGCAATCATTCTCCAATCAATCTTCAACCTCTTCCCTCCTCTATATAAACACACTGCACCTTCAACCAAATACACACCATCGCTCCCTAGAACTCAACACTCCAAATCTCTCATTCCACATACAAATCCTACGTACACGCTCCACTCTTCGTTCTCTTCATTTCTCCATTCACCATCCTCATCTCCATTACTCCGTATTATTATTACGTCCAACCTCTGTCTGACTTATTACCAGTTAATATGTCAGGCTAAGGAGGATTTACTCCGGGCGAAGGTTTAGTTGTAGTTTGTTTAATTATGTAACCTATATTTCTACCGGTTAAAATAAATACAGTTTGTTACGATTAAAGTTTATCTCTCGCCTTTGTGATAAATTCCATGAATTTATTAAAATGCTTACAAAGTCTGTTTTAATCTGATCGGTGATAAGCAGACAGGTTAATTAAGCCGTAAATCTGTAGGAAACTTATTTTCATCGGATAAGTTAGTACTCAGATGCAAGAATATAATTCCTCGCACTTAATTCCCATTTACTAGTATTTGCCTGAGTTTTCATCGGACCTTGCATTTTCTGGTAACGAGTTCTTATGAGTCTATGATTAGTCCTTAAGATAATAACAGGATTTTGCCAAACTATTTTAATAAACCGGTAGAGATAGCATAATTAATCAGATTATATAAACCTGAACCCGGAGTTCCGTTTAATTTATCTTCAACTCAGTTAATTTTATCCGTTGTTTTACTTTACAAAAACAGTCAATTAATTCCCCCTTTTTGTGACAAGCTTAGGTACTATTTTATTTCGCTATAAGTCCCACGGTTTGACCCCGGCCGCTTCTGTCTTACTATACTACTGCGACCGGGTTTTATTTGCAGCCCGACGGATATTTTGAGTATTAATTTCTTTTCTTTTATTTAATTACACCAGTCCCAATCACTCACAATATATAGCCTGGCAAAATGGCGCCGTTGCCGGGGACTTGATTTATTCTAGTCCCTAAGCCCCGGATAATTCACCTGTTATATTATAATATTCTGTTATTATTACTTTGGACATCTAACTTCGGACATCTGACTTTGGACATCTAACTTCGGACACCTAATTTCTGACATTTAATTTCAGCTCTTTATTTTATTGTCATTTATTTTTCAGTCATTTATTTCCATTGTCCTTTAAATTTCAGTAAATTTTCTGTCTCTAACTACTAACTGTCATTTAAATTTCTGTCATTAAATTTCTGTCATTTAAATTTTCTGTCTCTAACTACTAACATTAAATTTCTGTCATCTAATTCCTAACATTTAAATTCTGTCATTTTATTTATTTTAACACATCACGAGTTTCTTTTTTCTGTTTTGAGTGGTGAATGCCTTTTACCAGGTCAAACAGCCTCCCAAAATATTAATAATCACACGGTTGGTTACATTCCAGAGATCGAGAGAACCTTTCTGCGCACCCTAAGGCAGAGACGAACTCAACAAAACATTACCACCACAGTGTTAGAATCTAACCCGGAAGCTGACATGGCAATTTCACCAGCGACAGTTCGAAATATCAACATGCCGTCTAATCTAGGACAACAGCCTGCCATCATCCTTCCTCACCTTACCCCATCCGAATATGATGAATGGCAAAAGCTAAAACCATATCATCAAATCCGATGTGTAAAGGAGTTGGGCATGTTTGATGGCACCAATCCTGACGAAGCTCTGTTACATGTTACCAAGTTCTTGCAGCATGCCAATAGTCTAACGGTGAGCGACGCAGTACTCCAGTACGCAAGACTGTCATTATTCCCTCACAGCCTGATGGGAAATGCGAGCAAATGGTATCACAGCCTGACACCAAGTACCATTGGTACTTGGGATGAAATGGCCACCAAGTTCTACGACAAATTCCTGCCCCCGAGCCGAACGTTGGAAATGATTGCTGAAATCTACAATTTCAGACTACCAGGGTCGGAAAACATTTGTGAAACTTGGGACCGTTTCAAAGGACTACTACTTACTTGTCCTCACCATGGTCTGACGAAAGAACAAGTATCACAATTGTTCTACAAAGGCTTGATTGGTCCATGCAGAACAATGGTACTGTCCTCTTTAGGGGCTGATATTCTGAAAAAGCCAGGAGAACAGTTTCTGAACAGCATGGAGTCTCTCTGTGAAGAAATCAGAGACTGGGACTCCGGTGGATCAAGGGGTGGTGCTCCAGGGTTATACCATGTTGGGGAAAGTGATAACAAGTTTGACCAGCTGATGAAAAGCCATGAGCAACTCATGGAGAGCAATGCTCAGCAAGCAACAAAAGTAAGTACTCTGCAGAAAGTGGTTGAGCAGATGGCTATGAACTCCTACCCCCAGCAAGCTAAGTCGATGATTTCCCGATCATCTACAATTCCTCCAGGCTATGCTCCTCTGTCCCAATCATCTCCTGCAATCTCTTGTACACAATATGGTGGGCCTTATGACTATGAACAATGCCCCCAACTACAAGAATTAAAAGCAGCAGAGGAAGCAAACTATCTCACCAACAGTTCAGGGTACAGGCAGCCTTGGCAACGTAACATGCAATCCAACCTTCGCTACTCAAACACCGACAATATCCAAAACCCACATACACTACAACCATCTCAAAATTACAGACCTCAGTCCAATTTTCAAGGAGGCCAAAGGCAGTATCAGCAACAGCCTTATGGCAATGATGCTTCTTCGAGTCGACCAACTCAACCTCCTTCGAATCCTGAATCTGAAATGTCTCAAATGCAAGAGATGTTTAAGGCAATGATGGGTAAGTCCCAAGATACGCAAGAGGAGGTCGCAGCCCTGCGCAAAGACCAAAAAGCCTTGCAATCTCAGATTCAACAGTTACTCACCCAACAAAGGCCACCTGGTTAATGCCCTTCACAGACTAATCCCAATCCAAGAGAGCAAGCAAATTCAATCCTTATAGAAGATGGCACATTCCAATCAGCAAACTTGAGTGCAATCTCCCTAAGGAGTGGAAGAGAACTTGCTACTAGAAAAGAAAAAGAAAATCAAGAAGAGGCCTACATCAATGATGAAGACACAACCAATCCAGCCCCACCTCCCTCAAAAATCCAAGTTCCTATTCCCGCTACTCCATCTCCATCTCAAATAACCATCGACATTCCATCTTCCACTCCTAAAACAGTGAACTCCCATTTCCCAACAGGATGAAAAAGAAACACGTAGATGAGCAGTTTTCAAATTCTTGAGCATTTTCAAGAAACTGACTCTCGACATACCTCTAATTGATGCTTTGCAAGAGATGCCTAACTAAGCCAAATTTCTTAAGGATCTCTTAACAAAGAAAAAGAAGAAACCTGGAAAAGAAACAGTGCACCTCACAGAGGAATGCTCTACTGCCCTTCTTCGAGCACTCCCTCCCAAACAAACAGATCCGGGAAATCCCGTTATCCCGTGTTTTATAGGTGGAGTGGACTGTGGAAGCGGTTTATGCGACCTAGGAGCCAGTATTAATATCATGCCCTACGCCACCTTCTTGAAAGTAAAAGGAGGAGAGATGCAACCGGTTCCTTTCAAACTCCAACTAGCTGACAGATCAGAGATCAAGCCATGGGAATAGTCCGAGATCTGGTAGTTGGAGTGTCTAGCTTTATCTTTCCAGCTGACTTCGTCATTTTAGAGATGGACGATGATGTTGAGGTTCCCCTGATTCTAGGCCGACCGTTTCTAAGTACTGCCAAAGCCATTATTGATGTCCACGATGGAAAAATCACTTTGAGATATGAGGATGAAACGATCGAATTCGATATGCAGAAAATGATGAAGAAAAGGAGCTCTAACTTTTCTCCTCACGCTAAGACAGTGGGATTAACAGATGATGAGGAGGAGGAAGGCGATTTTTCTTCAGATAAGGACATGTATTCCCTATCTTCCATCCCGAAAGCTGAAACTGAACCGCTAGAGCAAATATTATGTACTTATCTAGAAGAAAAGGTGGAGGATCCAGAAGTTAACGCCATGCTGGCGTATGTGGAGAGAGGAAAGGCAAGTTTTCAAGCCTACCGACCACCAATCGAAAGACTTGACAGAATACCTCAAAAATCAATTCCATCAATAGAACAGCCACCAGAGCTCGAGCTTAAGGAGCTACCTTCTAAACTCAAGTATGCCTTTTAGCTGAAAATGACCATTTGCCTGTCATTGTTTCCTCTTCTCTGAATTCCGGGGAGGAAACGAGGCTACTCGAAGTGCTAAAGAAGCATAAAACAGCGATCGGGTGGACTATTGCTGACATCAAAGGAATTGATCCCTCCTACTGCACGCATCATATCTACATGGAGGACAATTACAAAACTGTCAGGCAACCCCAACGTCGGCTAAACCCTAACCTAAAGGAGGTAGTTAAAAAGGAGGTTCTGAAACTCCTAGACGCGAACATAATTATCCTATCTCTGACAGTCCATGGGTAAGTCCTATACAAGTTGTTCCGAAGAGGGGGGAAACAAGGCTGTTGTGAATGATAAGGGAGAGGCTATCCCTCAAAGAAAAATCACTGGTTGGCGCATGTGTATCGACTATAGGCGCTTAAATTTGGCAACCAGGAAAGATCACTTCCTCTCCCCTTTATTCAGATGTTAGAGAGGACTAGCAGGGCAAGAGTACTACTGCTTTTTAGATGGGTTCTCAGGGTACTTCCAAATACCAATCGCACCAGAGGACCAGGACAAGACCACTTTCACTTGTCCATACGACACCTTTGCGTACAGACGAATGCCCTTCGGACTATGTAATGCCCCTGCTACCTTCCAGCGATGCATGCAAGCTATATTCACTGATTTCATCGAACAGAGCATAGAGGTATTTATGGATGACTTCTCTGTCTATGGCTCTAGTTTTGATAAATGCTTAGCACAACTTGATTTGATCCTAGGACGGTGTGAGGATACAAATCTCGTTTTAAACTGGGAAAAATGTCACTTTATGGTCAAGGACGGGATTGTCCTTGGACATAAAGTATCGGCTGAAGGAATAGAGGTTGATAAGGCCAAGGTGGAGGTTATAGAGAAATTACCGGCACCAACCTCTGTTAAAGATATTCGAGCGTTTCTCGGGCATGCAGGATTCTATCGACGGTTTATACAAGACTTCTCCAAAATCACTAAACCATTGACCGACCTGCTACTGAAAGATGCCCCGTTTCATTTTGATGATAAGTGTTTGACTGCTTTCAAACAATAAGCAAAAATTGGTATCTGCACCTGTTGTCATATCACCCGACTGGTCTCTCCCGTTTGAGATCATGTGTGATGCAAGTGACTATGCAGTGGGGGCAGCTCTATGCCAGAAGAAAGAGAAGATTTTGAGAGTGATTGCTTATGCCAGCAAGACACTAAACGATGCCCAGAAGAACTATACTACCACTGAAAAAGAGCTTCTGGCTATAGTATTCTCCCTTGACAAGTTCAGGTCGTACTTATGGGAAGCAAAGTCATAGTGCACACAGACCACTCTGCTCTCAAATACCTATTTGCAAAACAAGAAGCCAAGCCTCGCTTGTTGCGCTGGATTCTTCTACTATAGGAGTTTGACATAGAAGTCAAAGACAAGAGCGGAAAATTAAATGTCGTCGCTGACCATCTCTCCCGGTTAGTAACTCCTATGGATAGTGTGCCTATTAACGAATTCTTCCCCGATGAGACTGTCTTTTCTATCACCAAGGTACAGAGCCATGGTATGCGGACCTGGCCAATTATCTAGTCTCTGGAACAATACCATATGATCTATCTTACTCCCAGAAGAAGAAATTTCTTTCTGATTCAAAACATTATTTCTGGGAAGATCCATATTTGTTCCGAGTCTGTGCGGATGGGTTGATTCGCCGGTGTCTCCCTGAAGATGAGGTTCACAGCGTCATACATTTTTGTCACTCACGGGAAGCCGGTGGTCACCATGGACCCACAAGGACCGCTGCCAAGATCCTGGCCTCAGGATTTTATGGCCGACTCTTCACAAGGATGTTTACCAATTCTGCACCCAATGTGATAATTGTCAGAGAATGGGTAACACATCTAGGAGACATGAAATGCCACAACAGGGAATACTAGAAGTAGAACTCTTTGATTGTTGGGGCATTGATTTTATGGGACCCTTCCCTTCCTCACAGGGCCACCAATATGTTTTAGTGGCAGTGGATTACGTGTCAAAATGGGTAGAAGCCATACCCTGTCATCATGCTGATTCAAAGACCGTAACCAAATTCCTTAGAAAGCACATCTTTACCCGTTTTGGCGTGCCTAGAATTATTATCAGTGACGGAGGATCCCACTTCTGCAACCGTTCATTTGAAGCGCTTATGGGTAAATACGGGGTACGTCACAAGGTAGCTCTACCTTATCACCCCCAGACAAACGGCCAAGCAGAAGTTTCGAACCGTGAGTTAAAATGGATTCTCCAGAAAACGGTTAACTCATCACGAAAGGATTGGGCATTAAAGTTAGATGATGCGCTTTGGGCTTACCGCACCGCATTCAAGACTCCCATCGGGATGTCTCCTTTTAAGCTTGTCTATGGGAAATCATGCCACCTGCCTGTAGAGCTGGAACATAAGGCATATTGGGCACTCAAGGCCCTAAACTTCGATGTAGAAGCCGCAGGAGAAAAGCGTAAGCTTCAACTTTCTGAACTCGAGGAGTTAAGAGATCAGGCATACCGTGTGCGACAATATACAAGGAGCGCACCAAGAAACACCATGACCAAATGATCCACAACCGCGACTTTAAGGTTGGTGACTGGTGCTGCTTTATAATTCCAGATTGAAAATATTTCCTGGAAAACTCAAATCTCACTGGACTGGCCCATTCCAAGTAGTTGGAACTACTCCTTTTGGTGTTTACGAACTCCAGAATAAGAAAGGAGAATGCTTCAAAGTCAATGGATCCCGTCTAAAAAGGTATGCTGGTATTCTTGAAAATAATAGTGCTCTGTTAGCAATTTCTTTTGTGCAGGAATACGAGGAAGCCTCCAGCCCAAAGGAACAGAAAACGACACCTCTACCTCATAAGTTTAAAAAAGTGTGCAAACTTCCTAACGCCATCTGTTCGGATACCTCGCCCTCGAACTCTTCTCCAACCTAAGCTTGGTCAAATACGTCTAGCTAGAGACGTTAAACCCGGGCAGCTTGGTGGGAGGCAACCCACTATCTATCTTTTTCTTTCCTTTATTTTATTTTGATTTCTCTTTTTGTACTATATTTCCATTTTATATTTATAAAAAATGCAGGTTTTACTTGAGTACTTCTGGCTGTGTAGAATATTCTTTACAGGTACATTTCATGACATTCCACAGCTGCACTCAAGTGTGGGGGAGCTCTACACACTCTACGAATTTTGGGGAGTACACTCTTTCCTTTATTAGATTGCATGCCCTGTTAATTTAATTCCATCTACGCAATGAGGGCATTGCTTGAGCTTAAGTGTGGGGAGAGCCCTTTTCGGAGACACTTTGTGCTTAAAATGTTTAAATCTCTCTGCTTATCTTGCATATGTTCAAAAATTAAAATTATGGACCCCACTAATGTAGGTTGTTCTCTTTAAAACAAATATTGTTATGAATTGTGGGATAGATGGTACAAATTTAAAAATTTTCATTTGATTACTTTTGAGGAGCATTTTTATGCGGTGTGACCAAATGATCTGCAATGGTTGGATTTTATTGCTCAGGGGTTCTTTCTGTCTTCTCTCTTAGGGATTGCTAAGGGGTGCTTCTCTGTTTAAAAAAAATAAAATAAAAATAAATAAGGACTTGCGAGACACCATTGGTAACCAACAAAGAGAGTTGAGTGTTCTTAAATACAAAAGCTTGATGCTTAAATATTCTTCTCATCTCTTATGCAAAAGTGAAACAAATGCATGAATCTATTTTTCCTTTTGTTTTCTCCTCAATGCCCATTCTTGAGAGAAGTTGGCCGTGGTAAAAGTTCTCAAAGTCACCTTAACTGAGAAGCATTGAAGTACTCCGGATCGTACCCCGTAACTCTGTATTTTATTTCACCCTGAGCACACCTATGCCACCAGCAGTTGATTTTCACACTCCTCGAAAAAATTAAAGATCATGTACTGTTCACCTCTTTATCCTACCCTTCATAATAATATTTGTTAATATTGAGCATTCCCTACTTACTTGGGTACATGGTTTTGCTTGAGGACAAGCAAAAAGATAAGTGTGGGGTGTGATAAGTGTCCAAATGAGCATGTTTTATCGGTGTATTTCATATATTATATTAGCACTTTTCTTGCTCATTTTTCCACTTTGGTTAGTTTTCCTCTAGTTTATGTTTTATTGGTTATCTCACAAATTTATTGGTTAAACATGAGGAAAACCAAGCTAGGAGCAAAGTAGACAAAGAGACGAACGCATAGGCGCAAACGGCTCGAAAAACGGAGTCCAAACGAAGAAGCTAGAGCCGGTCAAGTTCGCATAAGAAAAACAAGTCAAAGACTTGTGTCCGTGTCTTGTCCGCTCAAACAAGGACGGACGTGGGCATTTGTGTCCGCCCAATTAAGACCGACTAGGGCAGGACGAGGGGAATCTGTCCGAGTCTTGTCCGCAGAATAAAAGGCGGACATGGTTGTTCTTGTCCGTGTGCCGTCCGCTGAAGAAAGACCGGACACAATGTGTCCATGTCTTGTCCGAGAAACAAAGGGCGGACAAGTGAAGATGAGTCCGTGTCTTGTCCGATGATTTTTGGCCGGACAGAAGACAAGTCCATAGAGACGTCCGGGTAACAAAGGGCGGACAAGGGCGGACGTGACTCAAGACGTCCGAGGAGATTAGCACGGACAAGGGGCGGACGCGTGTAAATTCCCAGATCGCGACTGGTTTTCTTCGCCGACTTTCTTCCCAATTGCTTCTTCCTTTCGGCGCCATATCCATCTACTCCGAGCGATATCAGGCGCCTACCTTAATTCCCTCACGCGTCTGTCTCCAGCTCTGTCTGCAATCAATCTCCAATCAATCTTCAACCTCTTCCCTCCTCTATATAAACACACTGCACCTTCAACAAATACACACCATCGCTCCCCAGAACTCAACACTCCAAATCTCTCATTCCACATACAAATCCTACGTACACGCTCCACTCTTCGTTCTCTTCATTTCTCCATTCACCATCCTCATCTCCATTACTCCGTATTATTATTACGTCCAACCTCTGTCTAACTTATTACCAGTTAATATGTCAGGCTAAGGAGGATTTACTCCGGGCGAAGGTTTAGTTGTAGTTTGTTTAATTATGTAACCTATATTTCTACCGGTTAAAATAAATACAGTTTGTTACGATTAAAGTTTATCTCTCGCCTTTTGATAAATTCCATGAATTTATTAAAATGCTTACAAAGTCTGTTTTAATCTGATCGGTGATAAGCAGACAGGTTAATTAAGCCGTAAATCTGTAGGAAACTTATTTTCATCGGATAAGTTAGTACTCAGATGCAAGAATATAATTCCTCGCACTTAATTCCCATTTACTAGTATTTGCCTGAGTTTTCATCGGACCTTGCATTTTCTGGTAAACGAGTTCTTATGAGTCTATGATTAGTCCTTAAGATAATAACAGGAATTTTGCCAAACTATTTTAATAAACCGGTAGAGATAGCATAATTAATCAGATTATATAAACCTGAACCCGGAGTTCCGTTTAATTTATCTTCAACTCAGTTAATTTTATCTGTTGTTTTACTTTACAAAAACAAGTCAATTAATTCCCCCTTTTTGTGACAAGCTTAGGTACTATTTTATTTCGCTATAAGTCCCACGGTTTGACCCCGGCCGCTTCTGTCTTACTATACTACTGCGACCGGGTTTTATTTGCAGCCCGACAGATATTTTGAGTATTAATTTCTTTATTTTATTTAATTACACCAGTCCCAATCACTCACAATATATAGTCTGCACTTGTAGGTCCTCTTTTATTGGTGTGAACTCGTATCCCTCGTGTGCTGGTATTTTACTACACACATACGGTTTATCCTACTCTCTATTAGGGAATCCATTGGTTTATTTGATCTTCCTCGTTCTGCTTCTCACCATCATAATTGGTTAATAGTCGTTTATAATGGCCACCTCGTTGCGCACCATGTATCAGTCGATTAGACGGTTATCCGCTATTGCGGTTCGCATGGAGTACTTAATCTCCAGCTTAAAGTATCTCCTATAATGCTAGCCTTTGCCCTTCGTCTGTTGTAAACATACAATACGACTATGGGTCTTAACTTTGCATACGTTTTCTGTTCAACCCTAATTGGTACTAACGTACTAAAGTTTTATGGCTTGAGCATGTGGTTATTATTACTTAATGCGACATCATCGTCGCGCCCTCACGCATGCTATAACTCTTTCATGTGCCCCCTTTTTGGGTAGCATCTATAATATTACAAGGGTTTCTCTCATATAACTTCCTAGGTTACCACACTTCATCTTCTCATTCATGGGTTCTCCTTGCCTTTACCATTAAATTGGCGTTGGCTTCCTCGTTTACGAAAATCTCTAAAACTGGTGTTCTAACTTATCCACTATGGAGTTGTGACTTTCTGTCGTTTACTATCAAGCTATTCTTGATTTCCCCAATCTTGTTGGTTTGACTGAGATCTCTCTCGTCAATTCATGGTTTACCTAGTCAGGATTCCATTCACTGACTTAGACACAGAGTTGATTACCTCTTGGGTCCTTACACTACTCGTTTACATACATGGGGTACCATACTGATACATTACTACTTACCCAACTAACTAACATAAGTTTTGTTAGGCCCATAAGCTCCTAGGAGTGTGGTCGTCCCATGTCTCATTTAGTGCACTCGTAGTGTTCGTACCCGGTGGTTATCATACTCTTAGTCCCGGTAATTTATGTTGAAGTAACTAGGCTGCCTATTCTTAACCTTTAGTGTTAGAATGGCCCTAGAGGGTTCTATAGGTTTCTTTATTAATATGTATATTCATTACCTTCTCTAAGATAGGTGTTTGCGACCTAGCGCTCTAATATTGGTTTTCACATGCTCGTTATCTGGTATCTATGAGTGGGGATCAGTAACTGCTTACTATCTCTCCCGTTCACTCCTAGGCTATTAACGCCGTTTAGATATGAGTTTCCAGTACTCAAACTCCACCCAATTCATTGGGTTACACCCTCTGGTGTAGTCTGGACTCCATGGTAAGGGTTGACACCTCATGTTTTCCCTGTCTTATGTTAGTCCCTCTTTAGTCTGATATTAATCAGTGTTTGTGATTTATCACCTTCGCCTTTCTAGATTTTGGGTCATTATAGTGGTATTAAAGGTGTCCTTTCGTAGGCCTATGCCATATGATATTCAGGCTCAGTGCTTATTCTGATAGCTAAATGATTGTTGGTCTTTGTATTTAATTTAATCCTAGTTGGTTCTAATACTTTCTCCTAAGGTTTACAATTGGGTACCCACAACTTAGTGGGTTCTGCTGATCATCACTTTTCGTTGTGTCGTCCTAACTCTTATTCAACTCGTATCACCTCCATCCTCTCCGAGGTAACGGTATCTTCCGTCCTAAGGTAATTCATTGTTCAGTTAATATCCACTGCCCTCCGTATGGGAGTCTAGCAGCATAATAGATTCACAACACCCCCGGTGTGTGCGGTGCAGGCATAACATCGGCCCCTTCATTGTATGTTTGCATCTGTCTATTCTTCTCTTATAACTCCCAAATAGCTTGCCATAACGACACTTGTCTATTATTTTCTTCCACTCAGTCGGATAGGTTTTAATTAAAGTCTTGGCTCGTATAGCTCACTTCTTGCCCTCTGGCAATGTTCAATGGTAGTGGCTTAACCACAAGTGTCGTACACTCCCTAAATATGGTTATGCTGGTCCTGAAGACTCGACACTCCCCACCGATATTACTTGACGTTTAATGTCCATACCGGCACTGGGTTAGGCTTATAGTCGCTACTTACCGTTGTTCTCATTAACTTCCTTTTTCACGCTTCACTAAATGGTTTATTCTTTTCAGGTTTAATGGTCAGACCAGCTAGGTCCTCCCGAGATTTTATCGACCTCCAACCCAAGGGTTTCGTAACCCTGCCTTTAAGAAGGCTATGTCCTGCTTCATTGCATTACAGACTCACATGGACGTTTAGTGTTTATTGGTAACCACCTGGACTACTCGGTTCTTTGAGGATAGTTTACCGTCGCTGCACTTGCTGTAGCAAGTGCGCAAGGCAGGTTGAAATTTAGTACTTTGGTTAGTGTGGCACTTGCTGTGGCAAGTGCGCCATGCAGACTGAGCCACCGGTACGGTGTGTGTCAGTGCAGTGCTATTCCCTCATCGGGTTTCCACTCCTATTGAAGAAGTTCTTATTCAAATTAATACAGTCTCATTCCCGCACTCGTTCCCACAAGTTTACCGTGGTAGTAAGGTCTTACTTCCTTTCGAGACGTTGCATGGTAGCAACTTAGCGAGTTCTTATTTCTACAGCTCTCATGATCTCTCCTCATGCACGTCGGGCCATCTTGAACCTTTAGTGTTGCATGGGTTAGAGTTACTCGCTTCGGGTGAGACTTCGGAAAGGTCATCCACTCCGTCTGTTACATATCTCATAAACTAATCTTTACTCGTCGTTTCCACTTTCTTCCCCCAAGCGCACTTATCAGTGCTTTCCTGGACGTAGGACAGGGTTGCTTTGCTTATGGCAAGCTGGCCCCATTAGACCTACGGGAATTATCTCCCCAACCTCGGTTTAATATTCATCTCATACTTGGTATGGTAGACATTACGTCATTACCAGGACCCCCGGTCTTAAACAATTCATCACAACACAAAGTTTAATTTTCTACAATTAACATTATTTTCACAGCGACCACATCGGGACTTCCCGATCAGGAGGATTATCTCTATGGTGCTTCTCATTTCATTGCCTCCCTAGGCGGTACTCGAGGTACGGGCTGTGGCGGGTGGGTACCATTGCAAATTTCCCGGGATGCTCTCCCATCAAGTGTGAGCGGTCCCTACCGACTTCGCGTTACTTGGGGTTGCTGGACCTTCACCACCTTCCGCTGCACCTCGTCCTTCCTTTGTACTGTTACCCAGACCTTCCCTGACGTATGTCAAGAGGACGGGTTAGACCTTTACTCGGTCTCATACCGCAGTCTCGGTCATTTAATAGTGAAGTGCCTCTATGGCTATTGTGTGCAAGCATTAAGCATTGCATCGACCTCGCAAGGTCACGTATCCTCACAACGTTTCCCGTATTCTCAAAACCTATGCTCACTGTCTAAATCCTACTATCTCTTGTCATCAGAGCGGTACTCTGCTCTGATACCACTTTTTGTGACACCCCTACTCTAACCGACTCTTAATCGTCTTACTTAACATTGTAATCGCAGCGGTAATCTAAACAATTGAACTACTGGTGTCACCGTTCTCACCCGCCCATACGAGTAATAACGTGCTTACTGATATATTCATAAATACGAAACAATTTCCCACAGTGACAACAAGAGATAGATCTATCCTTCCATCCCAATATAAAATACAATCATAGTGAGCATTCTAAGTACCCCAATCCTATACACGTTTGTATGTTCGTATCGAAATACAATAGTGCATATTTAAACAACTGTGACAAAACTACCCAGTGTGTGTCCCGCTCTCTGTCGACACCGAAGCTGCATACCTAAAATATTTGTTTGTGGTATGGCATCAGCCCCTGCTAGTATGTTACTACATAACTGTCATGCCCCCTCAGACCCTCAGTTAATTGGTCGAGAGCATGCAATTCATTTTCATCCAATGTAACACCCCATCCAACATTAACATACTTACAACAAACTGCAGCGGAAGAACATCCTCATCACATTACTTAACTTGTTGGTGTTACACGCCGTTAGCCACCCACGTGGCTAACAAGGCTAATACATACACAATGTACCGGTCTGATGGGCTAAATTCCCGAGCAACTATACGACAGTATCCCTTTCCATTAACAATAACAACAACATACACCTTAACAACTATACCGAGTATTTGTAAACTGGTGCCGACAACAACATCGGTCTTACTACACCTACTGTATACATACACTTAATGTTTACCCACGTACAATGACTACCCGTCCTACTCTCGAACGGCTTCCAGCACTTCGTACCTGAAATAGGAAAAAAGAAAGGAGGTGTGGCCCCAAGGGGCTCAGCACCTTTGCTGGTATGGTAATCCCGCAGCCCACATGCTATCGGGCCACGCACAACTACTTGTCGTCTTAACATGCAGTTGATTATATTTGAATCATACATGTAACAACAAACACACAACATTAAACATTTCGCCTCAATGGGCTCAACAATCGGATAATACATCCTACTTAATAAATCACCCATGGTATTCATCATCCCTAGAGTGTTTCTCCTCCAACGGAGCTACTTCCTTAATAGACGACACATACCCTTAAATCGGGTTATCCTCAAATGTCTCTTATCACAAACTTGGAATCATTTCCATGATCCACACACCTTCACATTTTACATCATTAACATACACTACTAACAACACTTAACAACACCTTGCACGTTTCCATGTGCACGACATAACACCGCAATAAATATTGCATCACAACAAAACACACAACACAACGGAATGGTTCTCATAGGAACCGACCCAAACATCACCAACACACTGTTGAGCCTAGAGATTGTTGCCAGTCTCATGATAAGCTCGTTACATAACTCGTTACCGTTTCGTTAAATGAACGGTTAACTTAACACAAGGTGCCCCGGATATAGTGATCCAAGCACACCGAAACAAACATAACAATAGTATGCCCCTGTGGCCCGACGTGAGTCAGTAATAGCCTTGGTAAGCTAAAGGGTAGGTTGGGAACCAAATTGGAAAACAACCAATACATACAGAGAGGATCGAACCTGCTATGACAACGACCCCCATACTCACACGCGTGGCCGGAACAGACCGGACTCCTCACTCCCCCGTTAGCACTTATTAGTAGTTCAACTTTGAACTTTATCAAACAAATCACAACATTGAGTTAAGTCTTGTCAGACATACACAAGGGAAGAGAGTCATACATTCACATACAAACATCACACACAAACATCACATAACCAACTCACGCATAGCCGTGGTTAGAACGTTCCTTAAGTCGGAAACGTTATTACCGGATACCGTTCTCTTACGTTTACCTAATAGTGGTTAACTAGCCCTTCAAGCGCATTAGAGGTTACCGGTATCGGCACGTAAACATACAATAACAATAATGACTGTAAACTCGTTTCATGATTTATATCATAACGTGGCAAACATACAGAAAAAACACTTGGCATACAAGCCGGTGTAATCCGTTAGGACACAGGTTGCAAGAAAACCATACCTGTCACCGGAGTCCACTTATCCTGTCCATATATGTTCCTCGAGCAATTCTCGAACAACTGTTAACATCACATGTGTTTTCATTAACATCGGGGTTGCTTGATCATTTAATGTCAATGCTTAATTTTTTCCCCGTTAACTTAGTTACATAACTTAACATTTTTAACTTTTTTTACTCTCACATTTTTAATACAACTTTTAACCCATTTAGGTGTCATTAAACTCACCTAACATGTCCTCAACATCTTATAACATCTTTACCTACCAATCCCCATCATCACATATCATTTCACAACCTTAATCAACATCTTTGGTCCGACCGACCCACCGACCGACCCACAACTGGGTCGGTCCATTACAGACCCCCCTTTTACTTCCTTACAAACATGACCGTCCGACCCACGTCCGACCCACCATTCTGGGTCGGTCCATGTGCGAACATTTCCCCTCCTTTGTAACTTGACCGACCGACCCATGTCCGACCCACCCTTTTGGGTCGGACCATTACCGAACACATTTCTAACATTTTACAGAGGCTCGACCGACCCACAAACTGGGTCGGCCCCCTGGGTCGGTCGCCTCCTAAACTTACCAAACTTTGCCAAACCTTCACCAAACTTCTCCTAAGGCCTCTTAATGTGTTCTAACATCATTTGGCACTTCAAACACTCCCTTAAGATATTCTTAAACACTCACAAAACTATTTTTCCTAATTCCTAAACTTTTACTTATATCTCCTCAAAATTCCTAACACTTACAACGTTTTCTCCTTATGATTTCTAGGTGGCCTTTCACCTATAATGACCAAAATACCAAGGTGTATCCTCTACACCTTATCATCATCTCTCAACTTCTTTTCTTACTAACTAAATCTCCTTTTTCACATCATACCTAAACATCACTTATTCCTTGAACACCAACATTACCTAAACCTTTAACAACTCCTCCAAGACTTAATACATTCACAAACCCCATAGAACTCCTAGAACTTCCAAGACAACACCTAAATCCTTGCATCACTCCAAATCACTTTAATACATGTTTCTTCTCAAGTAACATTGATTCACCTTTAACACTTTCTAGTTCACCAAAACTCCATTAAACACTTAAAACTTCTTACACATTTCCCAAATTTGGCCATAGCTTCTCTAGTATATACTCACATCCAACCACTTAGGTTTTTACCTTATTTCACTCAAAACACCTAAAATCCATCAAACACACTTTTATACACAAACTTCACACATTAAGCACTACATCACAATATAGTGCATAACTTAAATTGCTTGGCTCTTAGGCCCTTAAATGCATAACCTTAAACACTGAATTTCCCACATAATAATGCCTTTGACCTGCAAATACATACACCAAAACATATGTTCTTTTACTAGTCTCCTTGAGAACATTTTGCTAGGTCACTCACCATTGGCTCCTTAGGTATTTTATCAAGCAAATCAAGCTCATTTCCTAAGGCATTTAAACTACATTGAGATAGTTTGTTTACCTCTTTTTCCTCACAAATTCTTCTTGGTTCCTTGTAAACCGGTGGGGTGTTTGGTTGTTTGTCATTCTAAACATTATACAAACAACATAATGAGTATTCAAGCATTATGCTTCATCTCATTGTAAACCCTAGTTACACATATTGTTTAACACATTAAGGTAATTGTTTTACCTTGGAATTGGAAGAGAACTTGAACAAGTATCAAGAGAGGACTCCTCCTAGCCCTTGGAAGATTCAAATGAAGCTAAACAACAAGAATAAATACACCATTGTGAGGTGAATTTTCGGACAACATGCAAACATGGAGGAAACATGGATTTCTTTGAGTTTCCTTACCTTGAAGCAAAGGAGAACAAGAATATGTGAAAAGGTGAGCTCAAGCTCCTCCCATGGTGGTTTCTCTTGGCACCGAAATGGAGGTTTTGAAGTTTTGAAGAGACAAGATTGTAGAGCTTGGCTTAACTAAGAGAATGGTGGTGTTTGTTTTTGATTTGGACAAGAGAGCAGATTTTACATGTGGTCAAAGCTTGAGTTCTCATGGTGGTAGTGGTATTACCGAGAGAAATGAAGAAGAGAGGTTGGTGGTGGTGTTTGGAACCGTGGGAAATGAGGAAAGGAAGGGAGAATGAAGATAGAAGTTACTTTTAAGATATTTTGTAAGTTAAAGCAAATAGTAACTTAACTTAGCTTAATTTACTTATTTGATTTCTTTACATGTTGGTGACTCACACCATGAAAACCGGCCCCATATGCCTAGGAGGGTATAATGTCTTTGTTGACCAATTTATTACTTATAACATTATATGTTACAAACTAGTTATAAAAATCACTATTCACCTATAACAAGGCACATAGAAGTGAATTTTTGATTTCCCACTAATATGGCCACCCAAATGTGATACTATATAGTACACATGTTAATTAAAGAGTAATGATGGACATTTAGCCATTCAAAACTCATTTACAAGACAATTTTTCAAAAACGTGCTTTAAGACTCTTAAAGCACATTTTGTGTTTTAACTTGTTTTCAAGCTTGGTTTTCTTTAGTAATTGATTTAATATGTTCATTAACATATAAATAAGGTATAGGTATGACCATTAGGTCTTATACACATTCATCCCAAGCTTAGAGCACATTTTTGCTCATATTCACTTTAAGGTATTACCTTGTGTTTTGTTTGGTTTCATTGTCTACCAAAGTTTCCTAAGGACTTATTTAGCCTCATTAAATCATAATTAAATGTTATCAAGTCTTGGTAGGCTCTTTGGGTCCTAACCAAGTTCACTCATAGCTTAGAGCATGTTTTTGCTCAAACTGTGTCTTAATGCTTTATTGCATTTATTATGGTTTAAATTGTTCACTGATGTTACTAAGGCACTTTTAGCCTTTACATACCATAATTTGATATTTAAAACCACATATCAAGGTTTGGGGTATTTCAATCTACCCCCCTTAAAAGAGCTTCGTCCTCGAAGTTCACACTTTTCACATTCATTCATTTGAACACAGGAATCATTTCAAATAAACTTCTATAACCAAACACACTTTACATCACAACCTCGGACTTATGGTCCGGGTATCTTAACAACACTTACACATACATAACAACATTTGGACACGTAGGTCCCGATAACATAACAGTCTTTAGACACGTAGGTCTATTAACACCACACATTTAGACTCATAGGCCTTGATAGTATACACTTTAGGAAATCCAAGTCAAACAACATTCATTACACATACCACACAACATGTCAGAGCATGTATAGCAATCAAAATATCCTTGATATACACTGTGATCCCGTAGAACACGGTCGCGATGGACACCTTCCGTCCCCGTGCCTTTAAGAGATTAAAATAATCACTAAAGTTTAAAATTTCCTTGTGAGGTTAAGTAAGAGAACTTTAATTACGTAAAGTATCCATCAACGTTTTATAAATACCAATTTAAAATCCTTTTGAAAACACACACAACTCCAAGTCCAACTTAAGCTCTTTGCTTCATTTCTTAGCGTGGTTATTTGTGACCACTTATAGGGAGTTTCAAGAGTCATCCAACCCTGATGTGATCAGCATCAGTGTTGAACTATCCTTCCACCCCAATTTGTGTTCGGCTTCCCTTGATCACATGCAAATCAAGTTCCACCTCCCACTTCATTTTCAAGCATCAATTAAATCACTCATTTCCAATTTTCTATCTTTCGAATCATTCTAGTCATGATCACAACATCTCCAAAGGATAGGACTCCGCCTATCAGTTACCTCCATTCACTTTTAATCCTGTTGCCTAGGGAATCTTATTCCCACTAGGTTCTATGTCGGTATCGTGCCCTTTCTTGAATCACTATATAGTATATATATACACATATATTTTATCAAAATACGATACATGGTTTTACATTTATACACTGTCGGGGCTTTTGTTTCCCCCCCCCGGGAGTTTATCTACTCCCCACACTTATACAATCACACACAACTGTTAACAAAACACACACACTTATCACGCATCATCTGTGCGCAATTACCACAATTACACCATGAATGATTGTGTATGTTTACGTAACACACACACCAATCATCAAAACAAACAATAATTTTGTGCTATGCACAATATAAATCACATAAACTACGTACACTTGTACGGTAATATACACCAAGTGGTTTTGCGCTCTACCCCCCTTAAAAGGGATACGCCCACGTAATCAATCACTAAACATTGCTTAAAATGTTTTGCCGTCGTGAAGTATCTTAACTTCCACGCGGTCTATTACACAATGGATTCTGATTAGAGGATCTTAACCATATTGGCGGTTTAGTCCCTAAACCAAGAATTCGCATTGGAGTTATAACTCATAACCGGTTCTCGTTCCTGGCCTGTGAGGCTTTTAGGCATTAATAATTAGCCATCCACTCATGTTCACCATGTACATTCAACACTTGAATCACTGGCTTACTAGTTTCTGCTGCGAAACTCTAATAACTGTAGAGCTTAATTGCTCCCTTTTATTATTCTTACTGTATTGTATATCCCCAATTGTCACCTTCATCTTGGTAACAATGGTTTCTCAAACGTCGGTGGTATCTCTTACCGTTAGCGAATTCGGTGAGTTTCACAAATTCTCCATCCACTTCCATAACAATTTACTGTGTATACAACTATGTATTTCACAATGATTGACTTGCTTCTACCGACTTACTGTCGGTTGAGATTGAGCTACTACCTAGTGTGTAGTGCTCTCTCAGCTATTTCCAACATTTGGGGTATAATCCATACCGATATTGACAGTTAGTGCTACTGTAGTCACTTACTGTTAATCATGTCACTTACTGTACAAGTACTCTTTTATTGGTGTGGTCTTGCATTTCCTATGCATCGGCCATTATAACATTATTGCTTCACAATTAACATGTTTCCAATTCCTAGCTATCCCACTCGTTCATTACTGCGCAAGTGCAATACCAAAACACTCAGTCATACAGAGTGCAGAGGCGTAAACTCTTGACAGTAAATCCCTTATGCGATTCCCATGGAATTCACACTGAGTTCCTCATCACACAGTACCAACCACTGGCTTATTGCCCAGTCTGTCTAACATCACTCATCTTGCATCTCCACTGAGTTTAACTCATAACTGGCCTTATCCGCCACATTTATTTACAACACTTATACAACGGTCGCTTACTGCGCACCGTACTTATGTATAACACTAACTCAAATCGTATTTACTGTTACATTAACTTCCACACATATCTTACATCATTCGTATATGGTTCATCCCTCATTTGGATGACCACTGAATGCTCCTTGAGCATCGATCATTCGAGTCACAAGCCGCGTTATTCAGCCAGGTGCTTCACTTTATACACATACTACTAAGCTAATTTCCTCTTTCAATAACAACATGGTCAATCCTTAACATATTCTTGAACCTGATTCACATAGTTACCGCTCCTGCGGTGTCACAATGTCGAGAGGTGTCCCCACTCTTAATGCAGTGTGGTCGTTTACCACTCTATTCGCTTATACAACCTAAACTTCTACCATCCATCGAATTTATATGATATAGCCTGCTTTTGGATTATAAGCCTTATTTGCCTTGAGCTGGGCTCATTATAGGCTGTCCACACCATGTACTTCTATGTACAATATTACAAGGTCGTTGCATCACGTTTCCTTTCATGGGATGCCCCTTAGGTTTGTCAGTCCGTCTCCTACAATTTATGTCTAAACGACTGTGTGTTAGTTTCAACCCTTGTGCTTCTGTCGTGCATTTCATTCAACAATTGTTGATGTGAACACCCTTCAAGGATTGCTCCTGGGTGTTGTAAGTTATGCCTTTACATTTGGCTCACACTTATTGGTACATTCCGTTAGCTACGCCTTTCGCGTTCTTTACTGGTTATTATCTTCTTCTGTGAAGATTAACATTCCTGGTAGTGTAGGTACTCATTCTGGGAATTTATCCGTTCATTGCACATTAATGTGTCCACATTAGGCATCTGCTTGCCATGTACAGGCTGGGTCACCATTTCAGCTATCATGTTTTATCCCTTAGGCTATCAAGACACATGTGGTGTCTTTCATAATAGTCCGTGCTCTTCGCACTCCTGACTTTTTACATTCCCTGAAATAAACTCACTAGTTCCTTTAGTCCTTTTAACTTAACTGGGTTCCTTAACTTCAACTAGTCCTTGTGATCTCTAGCTTTCGTTTGATTTATACTGCTGACCGTAGACGGAGTCGACTACTTCCCGTGTTTCGGACTCTACTTGTATACATATATGGGGTATCATATTGATACATTGCTACTTACCCAACTAACCCATAAGTAGGTCTGTCAGGCCCACATGCTCCTATCGGAGTGCGGTCGTCCCACAACACAGTTGGTACACTTGTAGTGTCCGTCACACGCCTAGGTGAAGTATTCTGTTGTCAACTCCCTTATATTGTCCCGTGACAAGATTCATTCCTTGCTTCCCGAACTTAATCGAGGAAGGTTTATCCACTGTTGCATCCTTGTCAGTTGCTCTTGGTTTTACTGGTTTGGTTTAAAAGAAGGTTGGAAAGAAGTGTTGGTTTGAAAGAAAATCTGTTTTGAAAAGAAAAGGGTTTGAATAAATCTGGGTTGGGAGAAAAATTTTCATGGTTTCACAACATCTTCTTACCTTAACCAAGTCTAGCTTCTTGCTGACTGGTGTACTACTACAATTACAAAGGTCAGGCTGTTAAGCCCTTCCATGGTTATAATGTTCACACTTAATTCGTGGTACTTTACTAAGTACTTTGTAGTGATTATAATTTCCCGAACAGCCCTGTTATAGCAGCACTTGCTATGGCAAGTGCGCCATGCTAACTGGCTATCAGTTTAACACATACCGGTTGTGGTATTGTTGTTACCCATGCTGTCGTCAGTGGCCTTGTTGGCCCTTACTGATCTTACTGCCTTGACAATAACTCTTCTAGGTGACTTCTCACTGTCTTCACATGACGATCATCACTAGGGTGTTTCCCATTCTGGGAGACCCTTTTGTCTTAGTATTATATTCTCTTTGTAGCCCGTTCCACGTATCTGTCGTGGTTACTGAGACTTGTCTCTTGTTTGGGCACTACGTTGTAGTTCCTTTGTCGGTTGGTATACCGTTGGTGTTTTATTTATCAACTGTGGTCCCGTAGACACTCGTCTCGGGTTTCACTAATCCACTTCTTGCCTGTTGCACGGTAGGTGCGTTGCAAGCTGGTTATCTCGACTGCTCTGCATGTCGACCCATGTTGCCGGAAATTCTATTCTCCAATATACAAGATCCTTCATTCATTGCTATGAAATGCGGTTAACATTATTCAGATGGAGACCGTCTCCGGGATTCCCAGTTTCGGGATCTACCGTATGACAGGTCTCCGTACCCTAAAGGTATTTAATAACAGCCAGATCGGGTATTCCCGAGTAAGAGAGGACTTCCATCTCCCTGGCGTTGTTCCCCAAGTTATATACAGGGATTGTGGAGGGTGGGATGGATATTGTAGGTTTCCAGTAGCCACTGGTAGTTCCTAACTAGCGTATCTCTCACGCTATCACTCAACCCTTAACCCAAAGTACTTAAATCCTAACTCGGTATTCCCTAAGCTCGGTAATTCAGTCATCAGAGCGATACTTCGCTCTGATACCACTTTTTGTAACACCCCATCCAACATTAACATACTTACAACAAACTGCAGCGGAAGAACATCCTCATCACATTACTTAACTTGTTGGTGTTACACGCCGTTAGCCACCCACGTGGCTAACAAGGCTAATACATACACAATGTACCGGTCTGATGGGCTAAATTCCCGAGCAACTATACAACAGTATCCCTTTCCATTAACAACAACAACAACATACACCTTAACAACTATACCGAGTATTTGTAAACTGGTGCCGACAACAACATCGGTCTTACTACACCTACTGTATACATACACTTAATTGTTTACCCACGTACAATGACTACCCGTCCTACTCTCGAACGGCTTCCAGCACTTCGTACCTGAAATAGGAAAAGAAGAGAAAGGGGTGGCCCCAAGGGGCTCAGCACCTTTGCTGGTATGGTAATCCCGCAGCCCACATGCTATCGGGCCACGCACAACTACTTGTCGTCTTAACATGCAGTTGATTATATTTGAATCATACATGTAACAACAAACACACAACATTAAACATTTCGCCTCAATGGGCTCAACAATCGGATAATACATCCTACTTAATAAATCACCATGGTATTCATCATCCCTAGAGTGTTTCTCCTCCAACGGAGCTACTTCCTTAATAGACGACACATACCCTTAAATCGGGTTATCCTCAAATGTCTCTTATCACAAACTTGGAATCATTCCATGATCCACACACACTTCACATTTTACAACATTAACATACACTACGTAACAACACTTAACAACACTTTGCACGTTTCCATGTGCACAACATAACCGCAATAAATATTGCATCACAACAAAAACACACAACACAACGGGAATGGTTCTCATAGGAACCGACCCAAACATCACCAACACACTGTTGAGCCTAGAGATTGTTGCCAGTCTCATGATAAGCTCGTTACATAACTCGTTACCGTTTCGTTAAATGAACGGTTAACTTAACACAAGGTGCCCCGGATATAGTGATCCAAGCACACCGAAACAAACATAACAATAGTATGCCCCTGTGGCCCGACGTGAGTCAGTAATAGCCTTGGTTAAGCTAAAGGGTAGGTTGGGAACCAAATTGGAAAACAACCAATACATACAGAGAGGATCGAACCTGCTATGACAACGACCCCCATACTCACACGCGTGGCCGGAACAGACCGGACTCCTCACTCCCCCGTTAGCACTTATTAGTAGTTCAACTTTGAACTTTATCAAACAAATCACAACATTGAGTTAAGTCTTGTCAGACATACACAAGGGAAGAGAGAGTCATACATTCACATACAAACATCACACACAAAACATCACATAACCAACTCACGCATAGCCGTGGTTAGAACGTTCCTTAAGTCGGAAACGTTATTACCGGATACCGTTCTCTTACGTTTACCTAATAGTGGTTAACTAGCCCTTCAAGCGCATTAGAGGTTACCGGTATCGGCACGTAAACATACAATAACAATAATGACTGTAAACTCGTTTCATGATTTATATCATAACGTGGCAAACATACAGAAAAACACATTGGCATACAAGCCGGTGTAATCCGTTAGGACACAGGTTGCAAGAAAACCATACCTGTCACCGGAGTCCACTTATCCTGTCCATTTATGTTCTCGAGCAATTCTCGAACAACTGTTAACATCACATGTGTTTCATTAACATGGGGTTTGCTTGATCATTTAATGTCAATGCTAATTTTTTCCCGTTAACTTAGTTACATAACTTAACATTTTAACTGTGTTTTACTCTCACATTTTAATACAACTTTTAACCCATTAGGTGTCATTTAAACTCACCTAACATGTCCTCAACATTCTTTAACATCTTACCTACCAATCCCATCATCACATATCATTTCACAACCTTAATCAACATCTTTGGTCCGACCGACCCACCGACCGACCCACAACTGGGTCGGTCCATTACAGACCCCTTTTACTTCCTTACAAACATGACCGTCCGACCCACGTCCGACCCACCATTCTGGGTCGGTCCATGTGCGAACATTTTCCCTCCTTTGAAACTTGGCCGACCGACCCATGTCCGACCCACCCTTTTGGGTCGGACCATTACCGAACACATTTCTAACATTTTACAGAGGCTCGACCGACCCAAAAACTGGGTCGGCCCCTGGGTCGGTCGCCTTCTAAACTTACCAAAACTTTGCCAAATCTTCACCAAACTTCTCCTAAGGCTCTTAATGTGTTCTAACATCATTTGGCACTTCAAACCACCCTTAAGATATCCTTAAACACTCACAAAACTATTTTCCCAATTCTTAAACCTTTACTTACATCTCCACAAAATTCCTAACACTTACAATGTTTTTCCTTATGATTTCTAGGTGGCATTTCACCTATAATGACCACAACACTAAGGTGTTTCTCTACACCTTATCATCACCTCTCAACTTCTTTTCTTACTAACTAAATCTCTTTTTCACATCATACCTAAACATCATTTATTCTTTTACACCAACATTACCTAAACCTTAAACAAACTCCTCCAAGACTTAAACACATCCTCTAAACACACATTGAATTCCTAGAACTTCCAAGACAACACCTAAATCCTTGCATCACTCTTAATCACCTTAACACATGTTTTCTTCTCAAGTAACCATTGTCACCTATAACACTTCCTAGTTCACCAAAACACTTAAAACACTTAGAACTTCTTACACATCTTCCCAAATTTGGCCATAGCTTCTCTAGCATATACTCACATCCAACCACTTAGGTTTTTACCTTATTTCATTCAAAACACCTAAAATCCATCAAACACATCTTTATACACAAACTTCACACATTAAGCACTACATCACAATATAGTGCATAACTTAAATTGCTTGGCTCTTAGGCCCTTAAATTGCATAACCTTAAACACTGAATTTCCCACATAGATAATGCCTTTGACCTGCAAATACATACACCAAAACATATGTTCTTTTACTAGTCTCCTTGAGAACATTTTGCTAGGTCACTCACCATTGGCTCCTTAGGTATTTTATCAAGCAAATCAAGCTCATTTCCTAAGGCATTTAAACTACATTGAGATAGTTTGTTTACCTCTTTTCCTCACAAATTCCTTCTTGGTTCCTTGTAAACCGGTGGGGTGTTTGGTTGTTTGTCAACTTCTAAACATTATACAAACAACATAATGAGTATTCAAGCATTATGCTTCATCTCATTGTAAACCCTAGTTGCACATATTGTTTTAAACACATTAAGGTAATTGTTTTACCTTGGAATGGAAGAGAACTTGAACAAGTATCAAGAGAGGACTCCTCCTAGCCCTTGGAAGATTCAAATGAAGCTAAACAAACAAGATAAATACACCATTGTGAGGTGAATTTTCGGACAACATGCAAACATGGAGGAAACATGGATTTTCTTTGAGTTTCCTTACCTTGAAGCAAAGGAGAACAAGAATATGTGAAAAGGTGAGCTCAAGCTCCTCCCATGGTGGTTTCTCTTGGCACCGAAATGGAGGTTTTGAAGTTTTGAAGAGACAAGATTGTAGAGCTTGGCTTAACTAAGAGAATGGTGGTGTTTGTTTTTGATTTGGACAAGAGAGCAAGATTTTACATGTGGTCAAAGCTTGAGTTCTCATGGAGGTAGTGGTATTATTACGAGAGAGAATGAAGAAGAGAGGTTGGTGGTGGTGTGGAACCGTGGGAAATGAAGGAAAGGAAGGGAGAATGAAGATAGAAGTTACTTTTGAAGATATTGTAAGTTAAAGCAAATAGTACTTTACTTTAAGCTTAGTTTACTTATTTGATTTCTTTTACATGTTGGTGACTCACACCATGAAAAACCGGCCCCCATATGCCTAGGAGGGTATAATGGTCTTTGTTGACCAATTTAATTACTTATAACATTATATGTTACAAACTAGTTATAAAAATCACTATTCACCTATACAAGGCACATAGAAGTGAAATTTTTGATTTCCCACTAATATGGCCACCCAAATGTGATACTATATAGTACACATGTTAATTAAAGAGTAATGATGGACATTTAGCCATTCAAAACTCATTTACAAGACAATTTTTCAAAAACGTGCTTTAAGACTCCTTAAAGCACATTTTGTGTTTTAACTTGTTTTCAAGCTTGGTTTTTTTAGTAATTGATTAATATGTTCATTAACCTATAAATAAGGTATAGGTGTGACCATTAGGTCTTATACACATTCATCCCAAGCTTAGAGCACATTTTTGCTCATATTCACTTTAAGGTATTACCTTGTGTTTTGTTTGGTTTCATTGTCTACCAAAGTTTCCTAAGGACTTATTTAGCCTCATTAAATCATAATTAAATGTTATCAGTCTTGGTAGGCTCTTTGGGTCCTAACCAAGTTCACTCATAGCTTAGAGCATGTTTTTGCTCAAACTGTGTCTTAATGCTTTATTGCATATATTATGGTTTAGATTGTTCACTGATGTTACTAAGGCACTTTTAGCCTTTACATACCATAATTTGATATTTAAACCACATATCAAGGTTTGGGTATTTCAGCTCCACTTCACCACAAACCTCACGCCATCTCATTTTCTTCTCCCGCCTTCTCCATTTTATTATTTTCACATTCCACCATATCCACCTCTAGTCCTACGTATACAAAATAGCAGAACGAATACAGGAGTGACTACAGATGATTTCTATTGCTCTTGTTTCTGTTTATCTATTTAATATGTTAGGCTAGAATATTTATACTCTGGGAATGGTTATTATGTGTTTGTATTAATTATGCAATATTTTTACTGGTTTATTTAAATATAGTTTGTTGCGTTTTAAAGGTTATCTCGCACCTTTTTAATAAATGTCATGAGTTTATTAAATTGCTTTACTAAGTCTATTTTGATCAGACCAGGTGATAAATAGATGGAGTTGCCATGGAAGCCATGAGAGGCTGCAAAAATCGCTGCAAGGGGAGAAGAAAGAGAGGGAGTACGATGGGGAAGGAGGAAATGGAAGAGAGAGAAGAAAAAGTGAGGAAAGAGAGTGTTCCTTTACCTTTTGTTCTTTTCTTTCTTCTTTCTTTTCTCCTTTCTTTATTTACTTATTTGTTGTGTGTGAGAGGGAAGGGAACGGCTGTATACAGCCCCTTGTGGTTTTTAAATTTTATTTATGAAAGTGGACACACTAGTTTGGTTTATTTATGTTTCTACCCCACAACTTCCCGTTTTTGGCAGTTTTCACTATTTTCTCGTTTTATTGATTTTATTGGTTATTAAGCTTCCATAAATGCTTAATAATATTTATTTAATGATTTATAATTTTTTACGGGTCTGTTTGACAACTCAAGGTCACGTTTTCGGGTTTCCTCGAAAAACGTGCGCTAAAGCTCTATTAGCGTTTTAATACCTTATTTGGATCCATTTTCTTCAGGGTGTTTCCCATATATTATTTGGGTCTTATTAAGCCCTAGGAATCCACATAATACGCTAACCTAGGTCTCATACCTCCTACGGTCATTTAACGCTCCTTTAGCGTTTTTCGCTTTTTAAAGCGTTTCTTTATTTCTTTTGGATTTATTTTCCTTACCAAAATTACTTAGGCACTGTTAGGCCCTTAAATACGATATAAAAATAATTTAATCACCATTTTTAAGTTCGGGGTATTTCAATAATCTTCCACGTAAGTGATGCATTGTGTTGAACTTGAGGAGGATTGGTGGTAAGACGTTACCATCATGAAATCTTGAGCTAGGCATTTTTCATTACTAACCACAATGAACAATTCAAAATTTATATCTTAATATCCAGTATTAATACATATATGTAAAGGGTTTATTGAGTTAAATCCTTGGTGAAAAATACTTATATATGGAGAAAGGGGATTTAAATTTGGGTACTCCAGGGTAGAACATCTACCCATTGTTGAATATAAAAACCATTAAAGGAAGTTACTTAAAGATTGAGTGAAGAGAAGAGTAATACTAAACTAAATATCATTGATCCTTAAACACTTGGAGTATTGAGCATCTAGTGAAAAATTGAGAGTTACTTAAAGATTTGGGAATTCTCGCGTTTATTTAGAAGTCTAACATTATACATAGATAAAATTTCAGAAGTCACTAAGAGTGACATTTAAGAAAAGCCACCATTATTTAAGAGAGTAATAAGATTTAATGATCAGAGAAATACTTACATAGAACAAACCTTAAGTAAAATAATTATCAAGACTAAGTGAGTTTTCACTAGACTAACTCATTTAATAAAAAAAACATTTTTACATAGAGATCCTACCATGAAAAAAAAACAATTTAACATAAAGAAATCAGATTTTGGAGCTACATTATAATTAATAAGAACTTCCTAAAACTCTGCCTTGTGTGAAATTATGTAAATGTATAATAAGTAATTTTTATGAAGTGAACACTTAATGATTCGTCTAAAATACGATAGTTAATTATAAAAACAATTGAAACTTGAAAAGTCACAGAAAATATTTATTTTTAACTTATGGTGGGCTAATAAACCCTTAAAGATAATTTTGAAAGATTATCTAGGATTATTATATGATTTGAAATATTATTTTAAACTACTCTAGTATGTTTCAAATGATTTATAACCTGTAAAGATAATTGATATGTTAAAATAACATAAAGGGCACATTTACGTATATTAAGTTATAAAACCGTACAATGCTCCATGAAAAACTTAATTGTGTTAAAAAAAATGATGATACGCAGTATGAAACTATTTTAAATAAGCTCATGAATTTTCAAGCCATGACAATTAAAAGACTTTAAGTTATAAAATGCTCTAGAGAAATGTTGTAGTAAGATAGCATTTAGATAATTACATCACATCTTAATGAAATTTCCTTTTTATGCAATAATAGTTCCAAATCACATGATTTAAAGATTTTGATACCTATTACATGCAATACCTAATTGAATAAGGAGTGAACTAAAATGCTATTTTAGTAATATATAAATAAACTAAGTTCTTCTCTTTTCAAAACTTAACCTAATACATGTGTGGTGAATCCTAAACTTTGTTTTTCCAATAGAGAGGCAAAGTGAGTTAGGAAAATGTGTTGGGAACACTAAAAGATTTAATTACAATCAAGCTAGAATAACAACGAGTAATATTGTGCACCAGATAATGAACCAAAAGTAGAAATTCGAACTTCACGTAATGTCTTAAATAAAGAAAATTATGAGTAACAAACAGTAAACTTTAAATGAGGAGTGCTAAACCAAAAAGGTTATGTCCAATAAAACGACCATGTTTACACAAATGTAGACACATAACAATCAAGAAATACATACATATACAACGATCATGGATAAAATCAACAATGTAATTAAAGTCACAACAAAGCTTGATAATAAGGTGTTGAATTCCTGGAATGTGGTGTTTGAAATAAACATCAAGTAATTAAAAAGAAAACAGAAACTAAATATTTGGAAGTTCAGTATGGTCCATGCATATTGTTGTGATTGGTTTTTGAAACAACCTTGTTGGATAATGTATCCTGAGTGGTGGTTAATGACATTTACATCTTGCATCAACTGGATGCTAATTATGAGACATTTTGGTTTGGTTAATGGTTGGTCTTGAGTGGAATTGATCCTTATTTAAGGATGGGGAATGATGGAATGGAAATTGTGATTGGAATTGTTATTGGATGAATATCCTTGAGTGGTTTAATTGTTTGATATGAATTTTAGAGCTGGTAATATAACTTGGTTCTTAGGTTACCTGCACACCAGAAAGGGTGTGAGTAGTTGGTAAATAATCTTAAACATCGGGACGAAGTTTCTTTTAAGGGGGGTCTACTGAAATACCCCTAAATTAATTTAGGGAATTTCTTTTATTAAAACCCGTGGAATTTGGAAATGGGAATGTATGGAATAAAGAATTGGTATGGAAGTTGGTCAGCACACTGAAGCAGTGTGAGTAGCTGTTAGTTGATTCTAAACTTGAGGTCAAAGTTTCTTTTAAGGGGATCTACTAAAATATAAAGACCCTAAATAATATTATTAAACACTAAATTAGTATATGGTATTATTTAAAAATTATTTAGGGGACTTCTTATATTAAATTCTAAGTAATAAATATAATTTAATTTATTATATGGTATTATGAATTTAGAAACAAGATTTATAAGTCAAAAATCTTGGAAAAATTCCTAGACACTCCAATTATATTATAATATTTGGAGCATTGATTTGAAGCATAAAAGTCAATATAAAATTCTAGAAAGCTTCTTAAGCCTTGCTAGGTTTGACTTTTGAGAATCATCAAACCATCCCATGAAACCTATACCAATAAATAGGTTATGGAAAACCGTGAAGATCGATAACAAGAACCTTAAAAACGGATCATCTTAGCCAAAGTTATGATAGAATGAAGTTTAGAGTCAGAATTTTGAAAGGTGCCACGTGTCAAGGCCACACGGGTCGCCGGTACTTAGCACAAAAATCGACTAAGTATCCTCATTCTCACCAGTATTTTGCCAAACTTGTGACGGCTGTATCTCACTCGTCCTTTCGAATTTTGAGTGTCGTCTTCTTCATTCTCTTCTACTTAATCTCCTCTTTACAACCATAGCTCACACATAATCTAACTCTTCCTACATCCACCGGAAAATTGATCCAAAGTAGCCACCCTGCGAAACCGAAACCCAGATTTCCAGTTTTCACCGAATTCAGGTAAACTTCGTCTCGTCATAACTTCTTCGTTTCTCAGCCACAATTAGTGTTCTTTAGCTTGTTTTGAAAATCTCTAATCCCTCTACAACTTTCATGTTGATGACCAAGGCTGATTCGTAATCGTTTGGAAGAGTTAGGCGTCTAAAGTTTCCGATTCATCATCACATAAAATCATAGAAAAAACACAAGGTAAACTCGTAACTTTAGGACTAGATTTCTTTCTGTATATTGCGAATTAGATTAAGTTCTTGCTACCAATCTGTAGATCTACATCTCCTCTTTCGAATAAGCCCAATAACTTGTCCTAACTCGATCTGTGCTGCAACTTATGATTTAGCAAAGTTCGACCCTCAACAACTCGTAAAGGTAGAATTTTTCCAGAAACCCGAATTCGATTTTGCTTGTTGGCGCATCTCCGGTAAGTTTTCGATAAATTCCTCCGACAATGTCATTCGTGTTTGCATTACCGAACATAACCCCATATCAATTTAACCAATAATGCACTACATTGAGAGAATTTGTCGAAATTCAAACCGAAACCGGGTGTAAACCCTACCCGAATTACCCAGAATCAATCTTCTTGCTCTGTGCATTATAATTCACGAAATCGGTACCATTAGAACCGAAATTGAATTTCGAATCCAATGAAACAAAAATCAGTCGAATTGGTTCTGTGAGTTGAGAGAAATTGACAATTTAGTACTCGGGTGTCAGGTTAAGGTTGCTGAAGAACTCGAGTTTCAGCAGCCGTCCGATCGTGATTTAAAGAAACGGACGGCCCAGATTATATCGTGGGTAATTAAAAGTATAATAAGTTATTATAATTCCAGAATAATATCCTAAATTGTTGAATTTATTTAATGGCCTTTCCGAATGTATTTTGACTTGAAATTTTAACCATAGATTCCTTATAAAATCTAGTTTATTTTGATGTAAATTATTATGGGTTTTGAGTTTTTAAACGTAAGTTATAATTTTTACAAGTTCTGAGTATTATGGAATTATTTGGATAATTTAAAAAGATATTTTTATGAAATAAAATTTTATAATATGTCTAAAATATTATAGTTACTATATATTAAATTTGGAATTTTTGGACAAGGGTAAATGGGTCTAAAAAATTGTGTTTATGAAATTTTTCATAAGAATAACTTATAATATATGGTTTTTAATGTAACAAAAATTAAAGTATAGCTTATTAATAAACTTTTTAGGTTGGGAAATAATGAAAAGATTAAACTAACATTTAGTAACAGTATGTTTATAAATATCTTGGGAATTAACTTTTAAGTGAAGTAAAAAAATTATTTATAATTATATATATATACTTATATGAGAGAAATAAAAATAGAAACTGATGTTTAAACAAGGAACTAAACTAATCTACATTTAATTATTATAATGTGGAAGTTAACATTCTTAATTAAAACTAAAGAAAAATATATGTATTTACACATATATATATAAGGGAATAAAATAGTAACTTAGGTTAAAACAAGGAGCTAAATAAATCAACACTTATATTAACTAAATACCATAGAAGCTAATATTCTAAGATGTAGCAAAAGAAATAGTTTATAAAACATACATGGAATGCAAATATATATTGAAGTTAATAGTGAAAATTTAAATACAATACGCTACATAAAGGATGACTTAAATAAACTCTAATACATGTACATGCATATATATATATAGTAAATAAATAAAAGAAAATACTTTATTTTATAAACCATATATTGGATGTGGATTTGTGTAAAAGTTAATAGAGATGATTAAATACAATAAAACTACAAAGGATGTTTTGAATAAATCCTAGTATATATATATACATTAAACATAAATAAAAGAAATAAAATACCTTATAGAGAATAGAATATGAAGGAAATAATAAGTTAAACTAAACCTATACATAATACTAATAAAAGAATGTTATAAGGTGTGGTATTAAATTATGGTTATAAAATTAAACTGATGGAGTTACCTGTTAATTTCTAAGATTATATAAACCATATTAAAATACATATATAATATTATTTGTCAATGATGAGAATGTAAATCTATAATTGGGTTAAGTAATTGATAAGTTAAGACTTAGGAGAATTTGTAATTAGATTACATAGAATGTTACACAAATAGATCTTATTATATAATTAATAATTAAATAAATGAAACACTTCTACATCTAATTGAGAAGTGGATTAATAAGCCTGGATTTAATCATTTAATAACATTTATAGTTTTGAACCATAACCTAATGTTTTAAGATAAAATCATTAAAAGGATTATGATATAAACTATGATTAGGAAATTAATCTAAATAATAATCCTTAAGTTCTTAAAAATTAGATAAGCCATATAAAATACATTTATTACCAATATTCAAATGGGAGATTATAATTAAGTGATGTATTTAGTAGTAGAACTTGTAAAAGAGATGTAAATGGAAATTAGATAGTTAAAACTTTTGAACCTTAATCGGATGGAACTAAGTTACATAAGATATTATATTGATCTACTTTACGACACTAGAAATATTAATATGTTGTTTGAATATATAATACGAGAACTTTTCAGAATAGATTGTCTTGTTAAATAATTGTCAATTTCACTTATGAATGAGGATTTAATTCTTAGATAGATTTTAGCTTATGTTAAGATATAATGCTTATCCTAAAACATAATAAAGGAAATTAATTTATTAAGTTATCCCTTTGAAACCTTAGGTTTTGTAAGCAATTTAAAATGTATTTATGACTTAAGTTTATCGAAGTTAGTAAAAGGATTATACATAGTCTATGGAGGGAAGGTGTGTAAAATAAAACATTTGGGAGATTAAATGTGAGTAAGGATACATAAAAGGTTATCTTAAAAAACCTTATTACATAGGTGATAATAAAACAAATAGTGTATCTTGTGAATACTAAATGTAAGAGTTTGATACGTCTAAGTTAATTATAATATAGTTATTTCAATATGTGAAGTAATTCAACATCTTATGTCAAGATTATTAGATGGTTATAATAAAAAGTCATTCTGAACTAAGGATATGATAGTTGAGTTTGGTGGCTCAATTAAGTTATAGTAAAATGTATATACAACACTATGATTTCTATATACAAGATGTAGATCTTAAATTAAGTTAAGGGGAAACTTAATCATAATGGATTATTTAGTAATATTGATAAAACACATAATCATTACATTGTAAATAATAGTATAATATTCTAAGATAAACCTATCATAGGTCATAATACGATGTTTATTCTAAATTAAGAATAAAAGTATTGAGCTTAAGAATTGTTATTGAAATTCTAAGATTTATTGAATAACATAAAATGCATTTATGACATAAGGGTCTCAAAAGTCTTGAATTGAGAATTCTGGTTAAGTACGAGTAGTGGATAGGAGTTGAACATTAACAAGTGTTAATAAAATACATTCCTTGGTCTTACAACCTTGAGTTATACAACATTCTAAGATAAGTCAAAGGTTACACATAATATTTAAGTGAGGGCTTAAAAGACAATTGAGACAGAAATAGGAGTGGGGAATTTATTTAAGTTTAACTTAGGCTACAAGTTATTGATGTTAGACTACCTTTAATATTCCTCAGAGTATTGTTGAATATTTGCACAAGTCAACTAGAACTACTACAGCATTAACCAGGTACAATTTCTCGTACTCTTATGCTTTGCTAACAAGACTTAAGGGATGTTTGTGACAAACGCTAATTGAGCTAAAAGGGATTTCTAAAAGGGAATGGTTGTGTGACTAACTCAGCTTGTGTGACTAACTGAGCCTTGAATGTGAAAATTACATGGGTATTGGTTCCTTCTATTTGGTTGTTCCATTAGACATTAACTGCTTAGGGTTTACGCTTCCGCACTCTGTAGGACTGAGTGTTTTGGTATTGCTCTGGGTAGTTAGTGATCTAGTGGAAATATGGAGAAGGACACTCTTGGTAATTCTTCTTTTGACTCTGGATATCGTTTCATCCATGAGCTAGGTCGTGTTGTTTTGACGTGCGCGCATCTTCAATGGTAACAATGAGGGGCTGTATATCCCCTGTCCCAAAAGGGGCGTAGTAAACAGTGAGTGAAATACCCCAGAACTTGATATGTTGTTTAAATGTTAAAATATGGTATTTAAAGGCTAAAAGTGCCTTAGAAACATCAATGTACAACTTAAACCATAGTAAAAACAATAAAGTACCATAACACAGTTTGAGCAAAAATATGCACTAAGCTTGAAGTGAACTTGGTTAGGACCCAAAGAGCCTACCAAGACTTTATAACATTCAATTATTATTTAGTAAGGCTAATTAAGTCCTTAGGAAACTTTGGTAGACAGTTAAACCAAACAAAACACAAGAAAACACCTTAAAGTCAATTTAAGCAAATACTTGCTCTAGACTTGGTGTAACCATGTAATACCTAAAGGTCATTCTTAGACCTTATAAACATGCTAATGAACATATTAAATCAATAATAAAGAAAACCAAGCTTGAAAACAGGTTAAAACACAAAATATGCTTTAAAGAGTTTTAAAAGCACATTTTTGAAAAATTGTCTTGTAAATGGGTTTTGAGTGGCTAAATGTCCATCATTACTCCTTAATTAACATGTGTACTACTTAGTATCACATTAGGAAGTCTAAATCAATGGGAAATCAAAAATTTCACAAATATGTGCCTTGTAATAGTAACTAAAATAAGCTAGTTTTAACATAAGTCACTATAAGTTAGTTAATTGGTCAACAAAGACTAATATACCCCTTACTACATAATGGGGGCCGGTTTTTCATGTGTGACTCACCACACTTGACCAATCAAATAAGCAAGGAAAGTAATAAAGCATAGTTACTATTTGCTTTTAGCTAAAATATCTCCAAAAGCAAGCTTTTCTCCTCAGTCTCTTCATTCTCTTTGCTTCCCCACCGTCTCCAACCTCCCTTCTCCCTTCTCATTCTCGGTTTGCTACAGCCCACACAACTACTCCATCTTAGAATCCTTGTAATTCCTAGCTCCATATACCAAATCAAATTCTAAGACCATTTTGTCTTAGTTAGGCCAAGCTCTACACTTCTCTCTTTTAAATCTTCAAAAGCTCCATTTCGGTGCCATGGAGATTCACCATTGAAGGAGCTTGAGCTCATATTTTCATGCCTTGTTGATCACCTTTGCTTCAAGGTAAGGAAAACCAAAGAAAAAACAACATTTCCCCTTGTTTTTGTATATGTCCGAAAATTCACCATTAATGGTGTCTTATCTTGTTCTTCCATAGCTCCATTTCAATCTTCAAAGGGCTAGGAGGATTCCTATCTTGTTACTTATTCAAGTTCCCATTCAATTCCAAGGTAAACTTCCATTTTAGTGTATTAAAACACTTATGTTAAACTAGGGTTTGTATATGAGTTTAAGTATGAATTCTTAAGCTCATTACCTTATGTGTGTGTGTGGATAGAAGGATGACAAGCAATCAAGGTCCTTGCCGAATTTTAAACAAGGAAACAAGGAAGAAGTTTGTGAGGAAAGGAGGTAAATGTGCTAACCTAATGTAGTTTGAATGCATTAGGAAAATGAGCTTAAGTTGTTCATTAAAACTACTTAAGGAGCTAATGGTAAATGAGTTAGTAAAATGCTCTCAAAGAGTTTATTAAGGGCATATGTGATATTGAGTGTATTTGCAGGTCAAAGGCAAATATAATGTGGGAAATTCAGTGTTTATGGTTTATGCAATTTAAGGGCCTAAGAGCCATGTTATTTAAGGGCCTAAGTGCCAAGCAATTTAAGTTCATGCACTATATTGTGTTGTAGTGTAGTTTGAGGTTTAGTAGTGTGTAAAGAGTGTTCCTTGTAAAGTTGTGTCTTTGATGGTTAAAGGATCAAAAGCCATGTGTTGTGTATAAGGATGTGAATTAAGACATAGAGTGTTCTTGGGTTGTATTAAAGTGAACAACTATGTATTTGGTGTTAGGTGATACAAGAGAAGCTATGGCGAAATTTGGTTAATGAACAAGGAGTTTTAAGTGTCTAAATGATGTTGGTGACCTAGGTTGAACTAGGAATGAATAAGGTTTAAATTGGTGAAAGAAGGTGAATTAAGGTGTTCTTAAGTGTTAAAGTGTCTTGGTCATTATCTTGGAGGATTTAAAATGCAAATGAGAGTTAAGGATACTTCAAGCCATGGTGAGATTGTGTTAAGGATTTATACAAAGGTTGGTAACAATGAGGAAGTAAGGGTTGTAGGAAAGGTGTTTGAACTTGTGAAGAAAATTCTAGGAAGGACATAAAGTGTTTTGGTGGGCTAAATAATGTGTGGAAAACATGTTATAAACCTAAGGGAGGAAACATTATAAGTGTTGGGCACTTTGGCAAGAAATGAGTAAGTGTTTAAGGGTGTAGAAAATGAGGTTTTGGCACGTCCGAACTGGGACGTTCGGACATGCCCTGTTGCGCGTAAGTTTCCTGAGTTCTAAAGCTGCGTCCGAACTACCGTCCGAATATGGAAGTTCGGACACACCCATCTCTATTCTCTGGTTTGGCCTCGACCAGTGTCCGAACTTGGGAAGCTCGGACACAAGTTCGGACAGTCGTCAGTTTACACCCTTTTGAGTCTCGAACAGTGTCCGGACTGGGAAGTCCGGACACAAGTTGGACAATGTGCTGATTTGACCAAAAACTTTGTTTAAGGTTAGAAAATGATATCTAATGATGGGGATTGGTAAGTAATGATGTTATGAAATTGTTAAGGACATGTTAAGTGAGTTTTAATGATAATTGTGGGTGAAAAAGTTGTGTTAAAATGTAAAGTCAAACAAGTTAAAAATGTGAAGTTATTTAACTGATTAAGGAGTAAGTCATGGCATTAGGACTTTAAACAAACAAGTTACCCCGGGGTTAATGAAAAGTAAATGTTAATGTTACCAGTTGTTCAAAGATGTTACGAGGAACATGTGATGGCACGTTAGAGTGAAACCCCGGTGACAGGTATGGTTTTCTTGCAACCTGTGTCCTACCGGATTACACGGCTTGCTGTATGCAATGGTTTTTCTGTATGTTTGCCACGTTATAAGAAATCATGAAACGTTTACAGTCGTTATTGTTGTTGTGTGTTTGCGTAACGATACCGGTAACCATCGAAAGTAAGAGAACGGTATCCGGTAATAACGTTTCCAACCTAAGGAACGTTCTAACCACGCTATGCGTGAGTTAGTTGTGGGATGTTGTGTGTGATGTTGCTGTAAATGTATGACCTCCTTTGTGTGATTAACTCGTGTAATACTGTATTGTGGGCTGATGTGATAGGTTCCACAATGGAGTCTTTATCTGTATTATATATATATATATATATATATATATTGGGGGGGTGAGGAATCCGGTAGTTCCGGTCGCGCATGTTTGGGGAGTGTTGTATACAGTTTCTTCAGCTTCCTCTCTATTGGTTGTTTCCTTCATTAGTCTTCGATCACCTCTGAGCTTAACCAAGGCTCTTGACTCACGTCTGTTGGGGATATGTACGGTGTGTTCGGATCACCATGTCCGATCCATCTTTGTGTTAAGTTATCCATCCATCTAACAGGACGGTAACGAGTTATGTAAACGAGCTAGCATGAGTTTGACAGCATCCTCTAGGCTCTCCCAGTGGAACTAACTATGTTTGGGGCGGTTCCTCAAAGAGATCCGTAACCGTTATGTTATGTGGTATTGATGTATGAATGCTTATTGTGATGTGATGTATATGTTGTTTAAATGTGAAGATGTGGTCATGGAATGACATCCAACTTGGCTAAAAGAGACGTTTATGGGAACCCGACTAGTGGGTAAAGTGGCGTCTATTAAGGAAAGAGCTCTATCATAAAGGAGAAACACTCTAGGGTCAAAGAACACAAAGAGTGATTTATTAGGTGTAGATGTGTTGTCTGTATTTGTTGTGACCACTATTGTGGGTTGTAATCTTTTTTGTGTATTGGAGTACATGATGATTAATGTAATCAACCGCATGCTAAGACGACAAATAGTTGTGCGTGGCCAAGTAGCATGCGGGCTGCGGGATTACCATACCAGCAAAGGTGCTGAGCCCCTGGGGGGCCACCCTTTCTTCTTTTCCTATTTCAGGTACGAGGAGCTAGCAAGCCGTTCGAGAGTAGGACGGGGTAGTCGTTTGTACGTGGGAAGCCATTTAAATTGTGTATGTATGTAGGTGTAGTAAGACCGAAATTGTTATCGGCTTAGTTTGTAAATACTCGGAAGTTGAAAGGTATATGTATGTTGTTGTTGCAAATGGAAAGGGATAGAATGTGCAGTCGCTCGGGAATCTAGTCCATCAGACCGATACAAGTATATGTAATAGCCTTGTTACCACGTGGGTGGTTAACGGCGTGTAACACCAACAGAGTTAAGTAATGTGATGAAGTATGTTTTCCGCTGCAGATAGTTGTTAGTGTGTTATTGTTAGTTGGGGTGTTACAAAAAGTGGTATCAGAGGAAGTATCGCTTGATGACTGAAAAGGAAAATAATCTTTTTTAACTGAGCTTAGGAAGTACCGAGTTAGGATTTTGAGTACTTTAGGGTTAAGGGTTGAGAGGTAGCGTGAGAGATAAACTAGTTGTATTACGATGTGTACTGGAAGCTACAATACCGTCCTCCCTCCAAATCCCTGTTTTAAACTTGGGTGTAACACCCATCCCACATTAACACACTTAACCAACAAATGCAGCGGAAAAAACATACTTCATAACATTACTTTAACTCGTTGGTGTACATGCCGTAACCACCCACTTGGCTACAAGGCTATTACATAACAATGTATCGGTCTGAGGGACTAGATTCCCCGACGGACTACACATTCTGTCCCTTTCCTTAACACAACAACCCACATATACCTTTAAACGTAACGAGATTCACAAACTCAATGCCGATAACAATTTCGGTCTTACTACACCTACTATACATATAAACTTAAATGATTACCCATTACAAAATAGACTACCCCGTCCTAATCTCGACCGGATTCCAGCTCCTTGTACCTGAAATAGGAAAAGAAGAGAAAAGGGTGGCCCCCCAGGGCTCAGCACCTTGCTGGTATGGTAATCACCGCAGCCCGCTTTTTGTTCCCAGTGTGTGGAAGTTTAGTGTTGGGGTCAAGACATAACAAGGTGTGGGATAACAGAGGATGCGTGCGAAAGCCTGGTATAGCATGCGGGCTGCGGGATTACCATCCAGCCAAGGTGCTGAGCCCCTGGGGGGGCCACCCTTTTCTCTTCTTTTCCTATTTCAGGTACAAGGAGCTGGAAGCCGTTCGAGAGTAGGACGGGGTAGTCGTTGTACATGGTAATCATTTAAGTATATATGTATAGTAGGTGTAGTAAGACCGAAATTGTTATCGGCATTAGTTGTGAATATCGGTACAGTTGAAAGGTAATGGGGTTGTTGTTGTTAATGGAAAGGGACAGTAATGTGTAGTCGCTCGGGAATCTAGTCCATCAGACCGATACATTGTATATGTAATAGCCTTGTTAGCCACGTGGGTGGTTAACGGCATGTAACACCAACGAGTTAAGTAATGTGATGAGTATGTTTTCCGCTGCAGTTGTTGTTAAGTGTGTTAATGTGGGATGGGGTGTTACACCCAAGTTATAAAACAGGGATTGTGGAGGGCGGAAGGATATTGTAGGCTTCCAGTACACATCGGTAATACCTAACTAGTTTATCTCTCACGCTATCTCTCAACCCTTAACCCTAAGTACTAAAATCCTAACTCGGTACTTCCTAAGCTCAGTAATTCAGTCATCAGAGCGATACTTCGCTCTGATACCACTTTTTGTAACACCCCAACTAACAATAACACACTTAACAACTATCTGCAGCGGAAACATACTTCATCACATTACTTAACTCGTTGGTGTTACACGCCGTTAACCACCCACGTGGCTAACAAGGCTATTACATATACATTGTATCGGTCTGATGGACTAGATTCCCGAGCGACTGCACATTCTATCCCTTTCCATTTGCAACAACAACATACATATACTTTCAACTGTACCGAGTATTTACAAACTAATGCCGATAACAATTTCGGTCTTACTACACCTACAATACATACACAATTTAAATGGCTTCCCACGTACAAACGACTACCCGTCCTACTCTCGAACGGCTTCTAGCTCCTCGTACCTGAAATAGGAAAAAGAAGAAAGGGTGGCCCCCCAGGGGCTCAGCACCTTTGCTGGTATGGTAATCCCGCAGCCCGCATGCTACTGGGCCACGCACAACTATTTGTCGTCTTAGCATGCGGTTGATTACATTTAAATCATGCATGTACTCCAATAACACAAAAAAGATTACAACCCACAATAGTGGTCACAACAAATACAGACAACACATCTACACCTAATAAATCACTCTTTGTGTTCTTTGACCCTAGAGTGTTTCTCCTTTAATAGAGCTATTTCCTTAATAGACGACACTTACCCACTAGTCGGGTTTCCATAAACGTCTCTTTTACAAAGTGGGATTCATATCCATGATCCACATATTTCACATTTAAAACAACATATAACATCACAATCACAATAAGCATTGCAGTACATCAATAACACATAACATAACGGGTACGGATCTCTTTAGGAACCGCCCCAAACATAGTTAGTTCACTGGGAGAGCCTAGAGGATGCTGTCAAACTCATGCTAAGCTCGTTTACATAACTCGTTACCGTCCTGTTAGATGGATGGATAACTTAACACAAAGATGGATCGGACATGGTGATCCGAACACACCGTACATAATCCCCAACAGACGTGAGTCAAGAGCCTTGGTTAAGCTCAGAGGTGATCGAAAAGACTAATGAAGGAAGACAACCAATAGAGAGGAAGCTGAAGAAACTGTATACAACAACTCCCAAACAATGCGCGACCGGAACTACCGGATTCTCACCCCCCCATATATATATTATATATCATAATCACAGATAAAGACTCCATTGTGGAACCTATCACATCAGCCCACAATACAGTATTACAACTGAGTTAATCACACAAAGGAGGGTCATACATTTACAGCAACATCACACACAACATCCCACAACTAACTCACGCATAGTTGTGGTTAGAACGTTCCTTAGGTTGGAAACGTTATTACCGGATACCGTTCTCTTACGTTCGAGGTTACCGGTATCGGTACGCAAACACACAACAACAATAACGACTGTAAACTCGTTTCATGATTTATCTTATAACGTGGCAAACATACAGAAAAACACATTGGCATACAAGCCGGTGTAATCCGGTAGGACACAGGTTGCAAGAGAACCATACCTGTCACCGGGGTTTCACTCTAACGTGCCATCACATGTTCCTCGTAACATCTTTGAACAACTGGTAACATTACATTACTTTCATTAACCCGGGGGTAACTTGTTTGTTTAAAGTCTAATGCTCATGACTTACTCCCTTAATCAGTTAAATAACTTCACATTTTTAACTTGTTTTACTTTTACATTTTAACAAACTTTTCACCCACAATTATCATTATAACTCACTTAACATGTCCTTAACAATTTCATAACATCATTACTTACCAATCCCCATCATTAGATATCATTTTCTAACCTTAAACAAAGTTTTTGGTCAAATCAGCACATTGTCCGAACTTGTGTCCGGACTTCCCAAGTCCGGACACTGTTCGAGACTCAAAAGGGTGTAAACTGACGACTGTCCGAACTTGTGTCCGAGCTTCCCAAGTTCGGACACTGGTCGAGGCCAAACCAGAGAATAGAGATGGGTGTGTCCGAACTTCCATATTCGGACGGTAGTTCGGGACGCAGCTTTAGAACTCAGGAAACTTACGCGCAACAGGGCATGTCCGAACGTCCCAGTTCGGACGGTAGTTCGGACGTGCCAAAACCTCATTTTCTACACCCTTAAACACTTACTCATTTCTTGCCAAAGTGCCCAACACTTATAATGTTTCCTCCCTTAGGTTTATAACATGTTTCCACACATTATTTAGCCCACCAAAACACTTATGTCCTTCCTAGAATTTTCTTCACAAGTTCAAACACCTTTCCTACAACCTTACTTCCTCATTGTTACCAACCTTTGTATAAATCCTTAACACAATCTCACCATGGCTTGAAGTATCCTTAACTCTCATTTGCATTCTAAATCCTCCAAGATAATGACCAAGACACTTTAACACTTAAGAACACCTTAATTCACCTTCTTTCACCAATTTAAACCTTATTCATTCCTAGTTCAACCTAGGTCACCAAACATCATTTAGACACTTAAAACTCCTTGTTCATTAACCAAATTTCGCCATAGCTTCTCTTGTATCACCTAACACCAAATACATAGTTGTTCACTTTAATACAACCCAAGAACACTCTATGTCTTAATTCACATCCTTATACACAACACATGGCTTTTGATCCTTTAACCATCAAAGACACAACTTTACAAGGAACACTCTTTACACACTACTAAACCTCAAACTACACTACAACACAATATAGTGCATGAACTTAAATTGCTTGGCACTTAGGCCCTTAAATAACATGGCTCTTAGGCCCTTAAATTGCATAAACCATAAACACTGAATTTCCCACATTATATTTGCCTTTGACCTGCAAATACACTCAATATCACATATGCCCTAATAAACTCTTTGAGAGCATTTTACTAACTCATTTACCATTAGCTCCTTAAGTAGTTTTAATGAACAACTTAAGCTCATTTTTTCCTAATGCATTCAAACTACATTAGGTTAGCACATTTACCTCCTTTCCTCACAAAACTTCTTCCTTGTTTCCTTGTTTAAAATTCGGCAAGGACCTTGATTGCTTGTCATCCTTCTATCCACACACACACATAAGGTAATGAGCTTAAGAATTCATACTTAAACTCATATACAAACCTAGTTTAACATAAGTGTTTTAATACACTAAAATGGAAGTTTACCTTGGAATTGAATGGGAACTTGAATAAGTAACAAGATAGGAATCCTCCTAGCCCTTTGAAGATTGAAATGGAGCTATGGAAGAACAAGATAAGACACCATTAATGGTGAATTTTCGGACATATACAAAAACAAGGGGAAATGTTGTTTTTCTTTGGTTTTCCTTACCTTGAAGCAAAGGTGATCAACAAGGCATGAAAATATGAGCTCAAGCTCCTTCAATGGTGAATCTCCATGGCACCGAAATGGAGCTTTTGAAGATTTTAAAAGAGAGAAGTGTAGAGCTTGGCCTAACTAAGACAAACATGGTCTTAGAATTTGATTTGGTATATGGAGCTAGGAATTACAAGGATTCTAAGATGGGAGTAGTTGTGTGGGCTGTAGCAAACCGAGAATGAGAAGGGAGAAGGGAGGTTGGAGACGGTGGGGAAGCAAAGAGAATGAAGAGACTGAGGAGGAAAGCTTGCTTTTGGAGATATTTTAGCTAAAAGCAAATAGTAACTATGCTTTATTACTTTCCTTGCTTATTTGATTGGTCAAGTGTGGTGAGTCACACATGAAAAAACCGGCCCCCATTATGTAGTAAGGGGGTATATTAGTCTTTGTTGACCAATTAACTAACTTATAGTGACTTATGTTATAAACTAGCTTATTTTAGTTACTATACAAGGCACATATTTGTGAATTTTTGATTTCCCATTGATTTAGACTTCCTAATGTGATACTAAGTAGTACACATGTTAATTAAGGAGTAATGATGGACATTTAGCCACTCAAAACCCATTTACAAGACAATTTTTCAAAAATGTGCTTTAAAACTCTTTAAAGCATATTTTGTGTTTTAACCTGTTTTCAAGCTTGGTTTTCTTTATTAATTGATTTAATATGTTCATTAGCATGTTTATAAGGTCTAAGAATGACCTTTAGGTATTATACATGGTTACACCAAGTCTAGAGCAAGTATTTGCTTAAATTGACTTTAAGGTGTTTTCTTGTGTTTTGTTGGTTTAACTGTCTACCAAAGTTTCCTAAGGACTTAATTAGCCTTACTAAATAATAATTGAATGTTATAAGTCTTGGTAGGCTCTTTGGGTCCTAACCAAGTTCACTTCAAGCTTAGTGCATATTTTGCTCAAACTGTGTTATGGTACTTATTGTTTTTACTATGGTTTAAGTTGTACATTGATGTTTCTAAGGCACTTTTTAGCCTTTAAATACCATATTTTAACATTTAAACAACATATCAAGTTCTGGGGTATTTCACTCACTGTTTACTACGCCCCTTTTGGGACAGGGGATATACAGCCCCTCATTGTTACCATTGAAGATGCGCGCACGTCAAAAACAACACGACCTAGCTCATGGATGAAACGATATCCAGAGTCAAAAGAAGAATTACCAAGAGTGTCCTTCTCCATATTTCCACTAGATCACTAACTACCCAGAGCAATACCAAAACACTCAGTCCTACAGAGTGCGGAAGCGTAAACCCTAAGCAGTTAATGTCTAATGGAACAACCAAATAGAAGGAACCAATACCCATGTAATTTCACATTCAAGGCTCAGTTAGTCACACAAGCTGAGTTAGTCACACAACCATTCCCTTTTAGAAATCCCTTTTAGCTCAATTAGCGCGTCACAAACATCCCTAAGTCTTGTTAGCAAAGCATAAGAGTACGAGAATTGTACCTGGTTAATGCTGTAGTAGTTCTAGTTGACTTGTGCAAATATTCAACAATACTCTGAGGAATATTAAAGGTAGTCTAACATCAATAACTTGTAGCCTAAGTTAAACTTAAATAAATTCCCCACTCCTATTTCTGTCTCAATTGTCTTTTAAGCCCTCACTTAAATATTTGTGTAACCTTTGACTTATCTTAGAATGTTGTATAACTCAAGGTTGTAAGACCAAGGAATGTATTTTATTAACACTTGTTAATTGTTCAACTCCTATCCACTACTCGTACTTAACCAGAATTCTCAATTCAAGACTTTTGAGACCCTTATGTCATAAATGCATTTTATGTTATTCAATAAATCTTAGAATTTCAATAACAATTCTTAAGCTCAATACTTTTATTCTTAATTTAGAATAAACATCGTATTATGACCTATGATAGGTTTATCTTAGAATATTATACTATTATTTACAATGTAATGATTATGTATTTTATCAATATTACTAAATAATCCATTATGATTAAGTTTCCCCTTAACTTAATTTAAGATCTACATCTTGTATATAGAAATCATAGTGTTGTATATACATTTTACTATAACTTAATTGAGCCACCAAACTCAACTATCATATCCTTAGTTCAGAATGACTTTTTATTATAACCATCTAATAATCTTGACATAAGATGTTGAATTACTTCACATATTGAAATAACTATATTATAATTAACTTAGACGTATCAAACTCTTACATTTAGTATTCACAAGATACACTATTTGTTTTATTATCACCTATGTAATAAGGTGTTTTAAGATAACCTTTTATGTATCCTTACTCACATTTAATCTCCCAAATGTTTTATTTTACACACCTTCCCTCCATAGACTATGTATAATCCTTTTACTAACTTCGATAAACTTAAGTCATAAATACATTTTAAATTGCTTACAAAACCTAAGGTTTCAAAGGGATAACTTAATAAATTAATTTCCTTTATTATGTTTTAGGATAAGCATTATATCTTAACATAAGCTAAAATCTATCTAAGAATTAAATCCTCATTCATAAGTGAAATTGACAATTATTTAACAAGACAATCTATTCTGAAAAGTTCTCGTATTATATATTCAAACAACATATTAATATTTCTAGTGTCGTAAAGTAGATCAATATAATATCTTATGTAACTTAGTTCCATCCGATTAAGGTTCAAAAGTTTTAACTATCTAATTTCCATTTACATCTCTTTTACAAGTTCTACTACTAAATACATCACTTAATTATAATCTCCCATTTGAATATTGGTAATAATAATGTATTTTATATGGCTTATCTATCTATTTTTAAGAAACTTAAGGATTATTATTTAGATTAATTTCCTAATCATAGTTTATATCATAATCCTTTTAATGATTTTATCTTAAAACATTAGGTTATGGTTCAAAACTATAAATGTTATTAAATGATTAAATCCAGGCTTATTAATCCACTTCTCAATTAGATGTAGAAGTGTTTCATTTATTTAATTATTAATTATATAATAAGATCTATTTGTGTAACATTCTATGTAATCTAATTACAAATTCTCCTAAGTCTTAACTTATCAATTACTTAACCCAATTATAGATTTACATTCTCATCATTGACAAATAATATTATATATGTATTTTAATATGGTTTATATAATCTTAGAAATTAACAGGTAACTCCATCAGTTTAATTTTATAACCATAATTTAATACCACACCTTATAACATTCTTTTATTAGTATTATGTATAGGTTTAGTTTAACTTATTATTTCCTTCATATTCTATTCTCTATAAGGTATTTTATTTCTTTTATTATGTTTAATGTATATATATATACTAGGATTTATTCAAAACATCCTTTGTAGTTTTTTTATTGTATTTAATCATCTCTATTAACTTTTACACAAATCCACATCCAATATATGGTTTATAAAATAAAGTATTTTCTTTTATTTATTTACTATATATATATATGCATGTACATGTATTAGAGTTTATTTAAGTCATCCTTTATGTAGCGTATTGTATTTAAATTTTCACTATTAACTTCAATATATATTTGCATTCCATGTATGTTTTATAAACTATTTCTTTTGCTACATCTTAGAATATTAGCTTCTATGGTATTTAGTTAATATAAGTGTTGATTTATTTAGCTCCTTGTTTTAACCTAAGTTACTATTTTATTCCCTTATATATATATGTGTAAATACATATATTTTTCTTTAGTTTTAATTAAGAATGTTAACTTCCACATTATATAATAAATTAAATGTAGATTAGTTTAGTTCCTTGTTTTAACATCAGTTTCTATTTTTATTTCTCTCATATAAGTATATATATATAATTATAAATAATTTTTTTACTTCACTTAAAAGTTAATTCCCAAGATATTTATAAACATACTGTTACTAAATGTTAGTTTAATCTTTTCATTATTTCCCAACCTAAAAAGTTTATTAATAGCTATACTTTAATTTTTGTTACATTAAAAACCATATATTATAAGTTATTCTTATGAAAAATTTCATAAACACAATTTTTTAGACCCATTTACCCTTGTCCAAAAATTCCAAAATTTAATATATAGTAACTATAATATTTTAGACATATTATAAAAATTTTATTTCATAAAAATATCTTTTAAATTATCCAAATAATTCCATAATACTCAGAACTTGTAAAAATTATAACTTACGTTTAAAAACTCAAAACCCATAATAATTTACATCAAAATAAACTAGATTTTATAAGGAATCTATGGTTAAAATTTCAAGTCAAAAAACATTCGGAAAGGCCATTAAATAAATTCAACAATTTAGGATATTATTCTGGAAATAATAATATTATACTTTTAATTACCCACGATATAATCTGGGCCGTCCGTTTCTTTAAATCACGATCGGACGGCTGCTGAAACTCGAGTTCTTCAGCAACCTTAACCTGACACCCGAGTACTAAATTGTCAATTTCTCTCAACTCACAGAACCAATTCGACTGATTTTTGTTTCATTGGATTCGAAATTCAATTTCGGTTCTAATGGTACCGATTTCGTGAATTATATGCACAGAGCAAGAAGATTGATTCTGGGTAATCATTAGGTTAGGGGGTAGTTTACACCCGGTTTCGGTTTGAATTTCGACAAATTCTCTCAATGTAGTGCATTATTGGTTAAATTGATATGGGGTTATGTTCGGTAATGCAAACACGAATGACATTGTCGGAGGAATTTATCGAAAACTTACCGGAGATGCGCCAACAAGCAAAATCGAATTCGGGTTTCTGGAAAAATTCTACCTTTACGAGTTGTTGAGGGTCGAACTTTGCTAAATCATAAGTTGCAGCACAGATCGAGTTAGGACAAGTTATTGGGCTTATTCGAAAGAGGAGATGTAGATCTACAGATTGGTAGCAAGAACTTAATCTAATTCGCAATATACAGAAAGAAATCTAGTCCTAAAGTTACGAGTTTACCTTGTGTTTTTTCTATGATTTTATGTGATGATGAATCGGAAACTTTAGACGCCTAACTCTTCCAAACGATTACGAATCAGCCTTGGTCATCAACATGAAAGTTGTAGAGGGATTAGAGATTTTCAAAACAAGCTAAAGAACACTAATTGTGGCTGAGAAACGAAGAAGTTATGACGAGACGAAGTTTACCTGAATTCGGTGAAAACTGGAAATCTGGGTTTCGGTTTCGCAGGGTGGCTACTTTGGATCAATTTTCCGGTGGATGTAGGAAGAGTTAGATTATGTGTGAGCTATGGTTGTAAAGAGGAGATTAAGTAGAAGAGAATGAAGAAGACGACACTCAAAAATTCGAAAGGACGAGTGAGATACAGCCGTCACAAGTTAGGGCAAAATACTGGTGAGAATGAGGATACTTAGTCGATTTTTGTGCTAAGTACCGGCGACCCGTGTGGCCTTGACACGTGGCACCTTTCAAAATTCTGACTCTAAACTTCATTCTATCATAACTTGGCTAAGATGATCCGTTTTTAAGGTTCTTGTTATCGATCTTCACGGTTTTCCATAACCTATTTATTGGTATAGGTTTCATGGGATGGTTTGATGATTCTCAAAAGTCAAACCTAGCAAGGCTTAAGAAGCTTTCTAGAATTTTATATTGACTTTTATGCTTCAAATCAATGCTCCAAATATTTATAATATAATTGGAGTGTCTAGGAATTTTTCCAAGATTTTTGACTTATAAATCTTGTTTCTAAATTCATAATACCATATAATAAATTAAATTATATTTTATTACTTAGAATTTAATATAAGAAGTCCCCTAAATAATTTTTAAATAATACCATATACTAATTTAGTGTTTAATAATATTATTTAGGGTCTTTATATTTTAGTAGATCCCCTTAAAAGAAACTTTGACCTCAAGTTTAGAATCAACTAACAGCTACTCACACTGCTTCAGTGTGCTGACCAACTTCCATACCAATTCTTTATTCCATACATTCCCATTTCCAAATTCCACGGGTTTTAATAAAAGAAATTCCCTAAATTAATTTAGGGGTATTTCAGTAGACCCCCCTTAAAAGAAACTTCGTCCCGATGTTTAAGATTATTTACCAACTACTCACACCCTTTCTGGTGTGCAGGTAACCTAAGAACCAAGTATATTACCAGCTCTAAAATTCATATCAAACAATTAAACACTCAAGGATATTCATCCAATAACAATTCCAATCACAATTTCCATTCCATCATTCCCCATCCTTAAATAAGGATCAATTCCACTCAAGACCAACCATTAACCAAACCAAAATGTCTCATAATTAGCATCCAGTTGATGCAAGATGTAAATGTCATTAACCACCACTCAGGATACATTATCCAACAAGGTTGTTTCAAAAACCAATCACAACAATATGCATGGACCATACTGAACTTCCAAATATTTAGTTTCTGTTTTCTTTAATTACTTGATGTTTATTTCAAACACCACATTCCAGGAATTCAACACCTTATTATCAAGCTTTGTTGTGACTTTAATTACATTGTTGATTTTATCCATGATCGTTGTATATGTATGTATTTCTTGATTGTTATGTGTCTACATTTGTGTAAACATGGTCGTTTTATTGGACATAACCTTTTTGGTTTAGCACTCCTCATTAAAGTTTACTGTTTGTTACTCATAATTTTCTTTATTTAAGACATTACGTGAAGTTCGAATTTCTACTTTTGGTTCATTATCTGGTGCACAATATTACTCGTTGTTATTCTAGCTTGATTGTAATTAAATCTTTTAGTGTTCCCAACACATTTCCTAACTCACTTTGCCTCTCTATTGGAAAAAACAAAGTTTAGGATTCACCACACATGTATTAGGTTAAGTTTTGAAAAGAGAAGAACTTAGGTTATATTTATATATTACTAAAATAGCATTTTAGTTCACTCCTTATTCAATTAGGTATTGCATGTAATAGGTATCAAAATCTTTAAATCATGTGATTTGGAAACTATTATTGCATAAAAAGGAAATTTCATTAAGATGTGATGTAATATCTAAATGCTATCTTACTACAACATTTCTCTAGAGCATTTTATAACTTAAAGTCTTTTAATTGTCATGGCTTGAAAATCATGAGCTTATTTAAAATAGTTTCATACTGCGTATCATCATTTTTTTTAACACAATTAAGTTTTTCATGGAGCATTGTACGGTTTTATAACTTAATATACGTAAATGTGCCCTTTATGTTATTTTAACATATCAATTATCTTTACAGGTTATAAATCATTTGAAACATACTAGAGTAGTTTAAAATAATATTTCAAATCATATAATAATCCTAGATAATCTTTCAAAATTATCTTTAAGGGTTTATTAGCCCACCATAAGTTAAAAATAAATATTTTCTGTGACTTTTCAAGTTTCAATTGTTTTTATAATTAACTATCGTATTTTAGACGAATCATTAAGTGTTCACTTCATAAAAATTACTTATTATACATTTACATAATTTCACACAAGGCAGAGTTTTAGGAAGTTCTTATTAATTATAATGTAGCTCCAAAATCTGATTTCTTTATGTTAAATTGTTTTTTTTTCATGGTAGGATCTCTATGTAAAAATGTTTTTTTATTAAATGAGTTAGTCTAGTGAAAAACTCACTTACTCTTGATAATTATTTTACTTAAGGTTTGTTCTATGTAAGTATTTCTCTGATCATTAAATCTTATTACTCTCTTAAATAATGGTGGCTTTTCTTAAATGTCACTCTTAGTGACTTCTGAAATTTTATCTATGTATAATGTTAGACTTCTAAATAAACGCGAGAATTCCCAAATCTTTAAGTAACTCTCAATTTTTCACTAGATGCTCAATACTCCAAGTGTGTTTAAGGATCAATGATATTTAGTTTAGTATTACTCTTCTCTTCACTCAATCTTTAAGTAACTTCCTTTAATGGTTTTTATATTCAACAATGGGTAGATGTTCTACCCTGGAGTACCCAAATTTAAATCCCCTTTCTCCATATATAAGTATTTTTCACCAAGGATTTAACTCAATAAACCCTTTACATGTATGTATTTAATACTGGATATTAAGATATAAATTTTGAATTGTTCATTGTGGTTAGTAATGAAAAATGCCTAGCTCAAGATTTCATGATGGTAACGTCTTACCACCAATCCTCCTCAAGTTCAACACAATGCATCACTTACGTGGAAGATTATTGAAATACCCCGAACTTAAAAATGGTGATTAAATTATTTTTATATCGTATTTAAGGGCCTAACAGTGCCTAAGTAATTTTGGTAAGGAAAAATAAATCCAAAAGAAATAAAGAAACGCTTTAAAAAGCGAAAAACGCTAAAGGAGCGTTAAATGACCGTAGGAGGTATGAGACCTAGGTTAGCGTATTATGTGGATTCCTAGGGCTTAATAAGACCCAAATAATATATGGGAACAACTCCTGAAGAAAATGGATCCAAATAAGGTATTAAAACGCTAATAGAGCTTTAGCGCACGTTTTTCGAGGAAACCCGAAAACGTGACCTTGAGTTGTCAAACAGACCCGTAAAAAATTATAAATCATTAAATAAATATTATTAAGCATTTATGGAAGCTAATAACCAATAAAATCAATAAAACGAGAAAAATAGTGAAAACTGCCAAAACGGGAAGTTGTGGGGTAGAAGAAATAAATAAACCAAACTAGTGTGTCCACTTTCATAAATAAAATTTTAAAAACCACAAGGGGCTGTATACAGCCGGTTCCCTTCCCTCTCACACACAACAAAATAAGTAAATAAAGAAAGGAGAAAAGAAAGAAGAAAGAAAAGAATACAAAAAGGTAAAGGAACACTCTCTTTCCTCACTTTTTCTTCTCTCTCTTCCATTTCCTCCTTCCCATCGTACTCCCTCTCTTTCTTCTCCCCTTGCAGCGATTTTTGCAGCCTCTCATGGCTTCCATGGAAACTCCATATTTATCACCTGGTCTGATCAAAATAGACTTAGTAAAGCAATTTAATAAACTCATGACATTTATTAAAAAGGTGCGAGATAACCTTTAAAACGCAACAAACTATATTTAAATAAAACCAGTAAAAATATTGCATAATTAATACAAAACACATAATAACCATTCCCAGAGTATAATATTCTAGCCTAACATATTAAATAGATAAACAGAAACAAGAGCAATAGAAATCATCTGTAGTCACTCCTGTATTCGTTCTGCTATTTGTGTATACGTAGGACTAGAGGTGGATATGGTGGAATGTGAAAATAAATAAAATGGAGAAGGCGGGAGAAGAGAAATGAGATGGCGTGAGGTTTGTGGTGAAGTGGAGCGATGGGTCGTGGATGGATTGTATGGGTGGTGGATTCGTATTTGGAAACAGAAGTTAATGCGTTTATATAGGAGAAAGGGAAGGAATTGAAGATAGAGCTAGATCACGCGTGAAGAGATTTGCTCATTGATTGCTTAGGGGACAGAACGCGTGAAGAGTAGATGGATAAGTTGCAGACAGGTCGACGGGCGAGGTCGACGAGCGAAGTCGACGAGCGAAGTCGACGAGCGAAGAAGAAAACTGTTTCGTGACTGATTTTAGTCACGACCGCCTCCGCGTCCGCTCAGATCCATGCGGTTGCATGGCATTGTCTCACGTCCGCATGGTGTCTGCCCTTTCTTAGGCGGTTGTAAATTGTCTCCGCCCTAAGCGTCCGCCCACCGTCCACCGGCCGTCCGCCTGCCGTCCGCCTGGCTATAGGCGGTTGCCTTATGTCTCCGCCCTAAGCGTCCGCCTGGTGACCGCCTGCCGTCCGCCTGGAGTCCGCCTGCCGTCCGCCCCTGTTCAGGCGGTTGCAATGTGAGACGTCCGCCCCTGTTCAGGCGGTTGTGTAGGCGGTTCCTTAGGCGGTCACAAGTGTGACCGTGACCTATTTTCCTTCAAACTTCGACTGGCTCTAGATTCTTCGTTTGGACTCCGTTTTCTGAGCCGTTTGCGTGTATGCGTTCGTCTCTTTGTCTACTTTACTCCCAACTTGGTTTTCCTCATGTTTAAACAATAAATTTGTGTGAGATAAACAACAAAACATAAACTAGAGGAAAACTAACCGAAGTGGAGAAATGAGCAAGAAAAGTGCTAATATTATATATGAAATACACCTATAAAACATGCTCATTTGCACACTTATCACACCCCCACACTTATCTTTTTGCTTGTCCTCAAGCAAAATATGTACCCAAGTAAGTAGGGAATGCTCAATACTAACAAATATTATTATGAAGGGTAGGATAAACATGATCTTTTAAACTTATTGAGGAGTGTGAAAAATTAACTGCTGGTGGGTTGGGTGTGCTCAGGGTAAAAATAAAATATAGAGTTTCGGGGGTATGATCCAAGGTACTTCAATGTTTCTTTTTAGGTGACTCTGAGAACTTTTACCATGGCCAACTTCTCTCAAGAATGGGCATTGAGGAGAAAACAAAAGGAAAAAATAGATTTATGCATTTGTTTCACTTTTGCATAAGGGATGAGAAAATGTAGGCATCACGCCTTTGTATTTAAGAACACTCAACTCTCTTTGTTGCTTACCAATGGTGTCTCGTAAGTCCCTTATTTTTTCCTTCTTTCTTCTTTTTTTTAACAGAGAAGCACCCCTTAGCAATCCCTAAGAGAGAAGACAGAAAGAAACCCTGAGCAATAAAATCCAATCATTTGCAGTTTATTTGGTCACACCGCATATAAAATGCTCCTCAAAAGTAATCAAAATTTTAAAATTTGTACCATTTATCCCATAATTCATAACAGTATTTATTCTTAAAGAGAACAACCCACATATAAAGGGTCCATAATATTTGAATTGGACAAAACGCATGATAAGGAGAGAGATTAAACATTTAAGCACAAAATGTCACCGAAAAGGGCACACTCCCCCACATTAAATTGAACAATGTCCTCATTGTTCACCAGAAAAAACAAGGGAAGGTTTTCAGAAGACCTTTTCGGTAAGTAGATAAAATAGAGATAACACAAAGATCACAAATAAACATTTAAGCACATAAACGCTCCTCTGCAGTTTTTATAAATAAAAGCAAAAAAAATAAAAGAAACTGGTACTCCCCTGATATTATTTTTGCTTGCGTTTTAAAGGAGTTCCCCCACACTTGAGCTTCAGCCTCAAGTAGCGTAGCTGGTTGCAGTGTAGATATGAAGGTGCACCTGCATAAGACACTAGAAGCAACCATACTACAAACGGGGTTAAAAGTTAGCAAAAATAAAATTTTAAGAGAACCTGAAAATTAAAAGACCATAAAAGCAAAATAAAATAAAAGAACATCCGGGTTGCCTCCCGGGAAGCTGCCCTTCTTTAACGTCTTTGGCTAGAACGCCTGCTTCGTATCCTGGATCAAAACAAAACGTTACATCGGCATATAAAATAAGAAATTAATACTCCACAAAATCGGGGTGTTTGAGGAGGTACTGCCGGGAACGTAGTTCTAACAGAAAGACCCGGTGGTGATGATTTTTTCTTCCTCAAATTGGAGGATGTAACATCCTCTTTTGTAGGTGAGGCACATAAGAAGAACGCTGATTAATATCATCTTTAGAGAAAGTTGACTCTTTGAAGGTGATAATGGCGTTTGTTTGGAAATACGTGGCGGGATGGTTGATGGCAATTCCTTCTCTTCATTTCAAGGATGTAAGTATCCTCATCTTCTGGATAGAGCACAGAGAAGGATGGAAACCGGCGGTAGGCGACGTCTAGAGGAGAGAGGAAGAGAGTAACTTACATCGTAGTGGGGTGTGTTCTACCTCATGAATTATTTCGCTCTTTGGTTGCTGTTCTTGTTGAGCGAGTCTCTCCAGGTAGTCTGGTTGATCTTCTAACCAGAGTTGCTCTTGGAATATGAGACAATCCTCATAATCATGAGTTCCCCCCCATACGAGAGCAGTATGAATAGCAAAACTCTTGCTCGTACACCTGTTCCATTTGCCAACATAAGTTTTTTTTTTTGGATTTTTCGTATATAAAACGTAACTACTGAAACAGATTAGAAAATAAAATGATTTAAAACAAACACAATAATAATATAAGGAGTTCGGTTAAAGAAATGAAGAAGTTAGAGCAATTTGGCGCAAGCTTGTTCTTCTGTAGGGTCAGGACTGGGTGAGAGCTGAGTTGGGCTCGAACAAGAGACTGAAACGCGGGGGGCTTAGTGGTCCGCTTGGGAAGTCAGCATGATGGCGGAGCGGGACAGGGGGGTGTGTGGCGTTCGCCTCTTGTGGCGGTTAGCCTGGGCGGACGAGCAAGGGTGTGGGCATCCGCGTGCGTAGTTCGCTTGGACTGCGGGCGGACACACCTCTGTTCTCTTTTTTTTCTTACTACGACTTAATGAAACAAACGTATTAGAAATACAAACATACCAATAATAAAAACAAAATATAAAACAAACGTAATAATAATATAACAAGATATAAGATAGATATTAATATAAACAACAAAAATATTATAAACAAAATATTCTAATATAACAAGTGAATAATCCGGGGCTTAGGGACTAGAATAAACTAGTCCCCGTCAACGGCGCCATTTTGCAGACGTGTATATCTGAGTGGTTAAACTGGTATAAAATAAAAGAAAAGAAATTAAAAACTCAAAATAACGTCGGGCTGCAAACAAATCCCGGTCGCAGTAGTATAGTGAAACGTAAGCGACCGGATATCGAACCGTGGGACTAAAGGTGAATATTATAGTACCTAAGCGTGTCACAAGAGGGGGGATTAATTGACTTGTATTATAAATAAAAAGGAAAGATAAAATAAACTAAGTTAATAGATAAATTAAATGGAACTCTGGGTCAGGTTAATATAATCTGCTTAATTATGCTATCTCTACGGTTTAATATAATTGTTTGGCAAAATCCTCTTATTATCTTAAGGACTAAATCATAGCCACAAAAGAACTCGTTTACCTGAAAATGCAAGGTTCTAATCAAGGTTCAAGCACAATACGTGTAAACGGACGGTTTAGATATGAGAAATTATTTATGCATATGAAAATACTAACTTATTAAATCATAATAAGCTTTCTCCAAATTTACGGCTTAATTAACCTATCTATTTATCACCTGGTCTGATCAAAATAGACTTAGTAAAGCAATTTAATAAACTCATGACATTTATTAAAAAGGTGCGAGATAACCTTTAAAACGCAACAAACTATATTTAAATAAAACCAGTAAAAATATTGCATAATTAATACAAACATATGATAACCATTCCCAGAGTATAAATATTCTTGCCTAACATATTAAATAGATAACAGAAACAAGAGCAATAGAAATCATCTGTAGTCACTCCTGTATTCGTTCTGCTATTTTGTATACGTAGGACTAGAGGTGGATATGGTGGAATGTGAAAATAAATAAAATGGAGAAGGCGGGAGAAGAGAAATGAGATGGCGTGAGGTTTGTGGTGAAGTGGAGCGATGGGTCGTGGATGGATTGTATGGGTGGTGGATTCGTATTTGGAAACAGAAGTTACGTGCGTTTATATAGGAGAAAGGAAGATTGAAGATAGAGCTGGATCACGCGTGAAGAGATTTGCTCATTGATTGCTCAGGGGATAGAACGCGTGAAGAGTAGATGGATAAGTTGCTGACAGGTCGACGGGCGAGGTCGACGAGCGAAGTCGACGAGTGAAGTCGACGAGCGAAGAAGAAAACTGTTTCGTGACTGATTTTAGTCACGACCGCCTCCGCGTCCGCTCAGATCCATGCGGTTGCATGGCATTGTCTCATGTCCGCATGGTGTCCGCCCCTTTCTTAGGCGGTTGTAAATTGTCTCCGCCCTAAGCGTCCCCGCCCACCGTCCGCCGGCCGTCCGCCGGCCGGTCCGTCCGCCGCCGCCTGCCGTCCGCCTGGCTATAGGCGGTTGCCTTATGTCTCCGCCCTAAGCGTCCGCCTGGTGACCGCCTGCCGTCCGCCTGGAGTCCGCCTGCCGTCCGCCCCTGTTCAGGCGGTTGCAATGTGAGATGTCCGCCCCTGTTCAGGCGGTTGTGTAGGCGGTTCCATAGGCGGTCACAAGTGTGACCGTGACCTATTTTCCTTCAAACTTTGACTGGCTCTAGATTCTTCGTTTGGACTCCGTTTTCTGAGCCGTTTGCGTGTATGCGTTCGTCTCTTTGTCTACTTTACTCCCAGCTTGGTTTCCCTCATGTTTAAACAATAAATTTGTGAGATAAACAACAAAACATAAACTAGAGGAAAACTAACCGAAGTGGAGAAATGAGCAAGAAAAGTGCTAATATTATATATGAAATACACCTATAAAACATGCTCATTTGGACTTATCACTTAGTGCGTAGACGGACTCGTAGGTGAGTCTCCTTGTGTAGTGACTCGTAATAAGAGTCATGGAGTGAACTAACGGAATGTAGAAACGCACTAAACTAACGAACCAACGAACGTTGACGCAAACCAATGAACTCACTAGAATGTGAGAGAGTGTACGGGAGTATGAACCTCCCGATAACAGTAGGAGAATTGAAACGAATAATCCACAAACAATAAGTAGTGGAAGTACATAAGTAACCTCAATTAGAGGAATCAATTTGGAGCAAGTCATGAACCTTGAGAGTAGTAAAGAATGATGAGGGATCCCAAAGCCCTTAGCATATAGTTGACCCACTATGAGAGGACCCGACTGATGTAAGTAATGTCCCGAACATGAGAGTATTCGATACGTTGGGGAAACCCTTAAACCTGAGAATACTAGACGGTAGTAATTCCCTAAGCTAGTGGAGGTTATCAAGAGAGATACTTCTAGGCTAATCCATGAGATTGTAAGATACTCCATGAGAGGAGTGTTGGGAATTTGAGTAGTCCGGTAGAAATGGACAATCGTAAATTTGAGGATCCAAGTGTATAGCCTTTGAATTGTAGGCCCGGTGGCGAGTCTTGTATATGACTCCGCCCAGAGACCAAAGTAATGAGTATTGAGTATTGCGCAAGTATGAGTATGTATGAGTAAGTACCGAGTATTGAGTATGTATGAGTAAGTACGGAACATTGAGTAGTGAGTATGTACGAGTGTAGTAACGAGTATGGAATAAGGAGTGTGTACGAGTAAGGGTATGAGCATGGAGTGATGAGTATGTAAGAGTAAAGTAATGAGTAACAAGTAAGGAGTAGGTACGAGTAGAGTAATGAATATCGAACCCCCGAAGTAGTAACGAGTAAGTAACTAATATGAACGGTCGACTATCGAATTGTCTTCCTTAGTAGATATTGAACCTTGTATGTGAATGTAAGTATTGATGAATGTATTGTGTAGTAATAGTATGTATGTATGCATGTAAAATGAACTCCATGTATATTCGACCCAAAGTAGTCGGCGTACTGCGGTTAGCACGCGGTATATGCGAATTTCATGCGCAGCGTAAGCTGACCCCCTCGGGGGACCGTTTTTAGTGTGCAGGTACCCGAAGCTGATCACCGTTCGAGAGAGTAGGACGGGGACTGCTACGTAAGCATGGGTAGTTGTATAGTAGGGATTGGTACTTGTATTGTAATGCGAATTTGGAAGCTTAAACTGTATCGGTAATTTAAGGATTGTAGTATACTCGGTATAGTAATGTATTGGAGTTGTAATTGGATTATGGATGAGTATGCAATTGGAAGTATTGTATCGTTTAGAGTACTCAGTATGTTCATATTCATCAGACCGATAGTATGTAGTATTGTAACTCGCCTTGTTAGTCACGTGGGTGACTAACGGCATTGTACACCCGCCGTTGTGTAAGGAGTATCCGCTGCGAAGGTAAGTATTTGTACAGTAATGACGGTATTAGTGGTAGGGGTGTTACAAAAAGTGGTATCAGAGCGAAGTATCGCTCTGATGGATGAAATACCGAGTTTAGGTAAATACCGAGTTAGGAAGTAGAGACTTAGGGCTAAGGGTTGAGTGCTAGTATGTGAGGACGCTAGATAGGAATTTCCAGTGTGATCTGGATACCTACAGTAACCATACCCGCCCTCCGCGTCCCCCGTTGTAAGTTGGGACAAGAACGCCAGAGAGATGGAAAGACCTCTCACACTCGGGTAAAACCCGATCTGGCAGTTGCAAAACAGACCTTATTAGAAAAAGAACCTGTCATACGAAAGAGTCCAAGAACTGGAAGTTCAGAAGACGGTTTCCGTTGAAGGACAAGGACCGCACTTAATGGCGGAGGATTGAAGGTCCTAAATAAAGGATAGTGGAATTTATGACACCATGGGGCGACATGCTTCGCAGTCGCGAGAACCATGAGTAGCCAGCAAAAAAAAAGAGAAGCACAATCGTGCAATGAAGCAGGGAAGATGGAGTAACAAGCCGAGACAAGAGAGTCTACGGACTGTAATCTTTGATGATACCAACAACGGTATACAAACCGACTAAGGGATTAGTCGAGGTTGGATTAATACCAAAGCTACATGCCAAGAGGCTGTAATAACCGAACACATAGTTAAAAAAACTATGAAAGAAATCATAACATAAACACCTATAGGACCGCAACATGGTTCCTAAGGATAAGTAAAGTCTCGTTAACCACAGTGAAGGTGTGAGACACCCGGGACGGACGACAACCATGTCAAGTACTCTAAGAAACGACTCAGGAGATCGATCACCAAGATCACAAGATCAAAGGAAGATCTAATGAGACCACTAAGTATGGATGGAAACGAGACCGTAACCGGTCTACGTTAACCGAAAACACACCTACCCGCGCACTTGCCCAGGGCAAGTGCAGCAACTACAAGATGATTGGAAGACTTTTAACAACCCGCAAATACTTGCTAAAGTACCGCTATGACGAATGGAGCAAACATAGGATCACCAATCCTAAGAGATTGAAACAATGAAGCCTTGGAAAGGCCTAACGGCCCGATCATTGTATTAAGAACATACCAGTCAGCGAGAAGCTGGACTTGGTCAAGACCTCAGACATGGCAACGCCATGAAGAACTTCCTTTCACACCACTATTATTTCAAACCCAATTTTTCTTCAAAATCACAAACTTTTCTTTTAAACCTCGGATTTTTAAACCAAACAGACAGAATTACGGTGAGTATCATAGAATGATACAAGAGGAGTTGACAATAGAATACTTCACCTAGGCGTGTGACGAACACTACTAGTGTACCCAAATACGGGAGGTGGGACGACCGCACTCCGAAGGAGCTTGCGGGCCTGACAGATAGTTAGGTAAGTGGTAACGTGCCAAGACGGTACCCCACGTATGTATACATGTAGTGTACGAAACACGGGGAGTAGTCAACTCCGTTCTACGGACCATAAGTAAATTCAAACCCAAACAGTTGGATACTTCAAACTAGCAAAGGGAACTCAGATAAGCATACAAGCTAAAGGGTCAAGAACTCACTCCAGGAGGATGATTAAGAGTTAAAGTGCGAGAAGCACTAACAACGGAACAAGACATTGGATATGTCTAGAAGATATTGAAGTAAAGCATGATAACTGGAAGGAATACCCAGTCTAAACACTGTAAGGCAAAAGCCTAACATTAACACACCAGTGTTCAATGAACGGGATGGAATTCCTAAGACAACTACCACACAAACACACAGGGTGATCATATAAGGTACCCAAGGATACCATTCACCACCAAAGGAAATACCAAACCGGTAAAGTATAAGGGAAAACACCAATGGTCTACCTTAAGAACGGGAGACCTTATAACCCTCAACGGGATAACTCAGATCCGGAACCGCAAAGTAAGATAACAAACTGGACATACTCATAAATGTCAACCAGATACTATCGTATAATCAGTAATACCCAGGAACAATCCATAAAGGGTATCAAGTCAACATAGTTGAATGAAATGTCGTGGTAAGAACACCACAATTGGAACGAACATTCGGTTAGAAACACCGAAGGGATCCCACTTGACAGGGGATACCCCAAATTAATAAATGGTATCGATCAATACCAAGATACAAAAAGGGTCTCCAACAGACGGAAGCGTGATGTGACGATCTTGTCAGGGAGCCCAGTATCACCCCCAAATCCAGCGATGGTTTATGGAGAAATAACCACTTGGAAACAATCTATGACGAGCAGAGCTCTAGGCAATATGGCTAGTAAGCCATGAAACTATTACCACACAACCCAACGGTTGCAAAACCAATGTGAACTATATGGAAAGTGGTCAAGGACGACACCAATAAAAGGCTAATAACCGACGGGCAAGGATACCCCTCATAAATGTGAGACCGCGGAGAGCGGTGAACACATGGGTCCCAAGAATGGGATACCATCAATAAATGCCTGAAAATATATTCCTTTCAGAACTACTGACGTAGTGAGGCTTGAGCATACAAATACGGCCAAGCAATGTAGGATAAGCATCAACAGCAATTGTTGACAACCAAGGAGTAATCAGTTCAGGAGGAACACGCCACGTGGGAACATAAAGTATAATTAAATGACGCTCAAGGAGCTCAGGAGTATAAACACCAAACCATGATATAAATGGTGGAAATGCATGAGCTGAAGCTAGCAACAGTGGATGCCATGTAAACCAATGCTGTGGAATCCGTAAGAACATAGTGCGCAGCAGGCGACCAATGTATATGAGTAATCACCAATGCTATGGACTTGTTAAATGAAGCACCACCTGAAGGAGTAACGATCATTCCTATTGCAATCACATAAGAGAGTTACTGCCAAGAGTTTACGCCTCTGCACTCTGTAGGACTGAGTGTTTTGGTATTGCACTTGTGCAGTTAATGATCAAGTGGGATAGCTAGGAAGCTGGAAAAAGGTAAATCATGGTAAATTCTTCCTTTCACCAACAAATATGGCATAAGCCAGATAAGCAAAAGCTTAGAAACAAACCGTGCGGCCTAAGGCCAAAGAAGCACGAAGAGTGTGAAACACACCTACAATCACAATAGGTGAATTCCATGGGAATAAAAGGTGTAAGGAGACTCAAGAAATGTCAGTAGGACCGACGCATAGGAAATGCAGGGTCATACAAGTAAAGAACACTTGTACTGAACCAGATGGTATAATTCAGAAGCTACTAACAATAGAGGAAGCACTACAACTAAGTAGTGACTTAACCTCACCCGACAATAAGTCGGAGAAACCAAGTGAATGATCACTACAAACACAACAGTATGTATATAGATTGCCAGAGAGCTGGTTATAAATCTAAAACTCATTGAGTTCGTGCATGGTAAAAGAATACCACACTTGATGGAACAAACCTTATTCCCACAAAAAGAGGGATAAAAAGGTGATGGTAAGGATAAGAAGAAGGGCGAATGACCCAAGTTATCATGGTCGTGCAGCAAGAAGCTAGTGGGCCCAAAATTCTAAGTGAAATACACTATGAATAAAAGGTCAATCAGCAATGCCTTAAAGCCATTTAGGCTAGAACCGAACTCGGTTCAGAGTTAATAAACTCCGATGGAATTTCTTGATGTAGGGACTAACCGGTAATACGGTTAAGACCCATTGATCAAGGAACATTGTATAATAGACCGCATGGAAGCAGAACCACCCCATGACGGCTGAATGCCTTCGACCAATGTCCAATGATGACACATGGTAGATTACGTGGGTGTAATCCCTTTTAAGGGGGGTAGAGCGAAAACCGCGAAATGTACGTTTTACGTGAGAAGTGTGCGTAAATTACAATGCACATAGCGCAAAAGTATTTGTGTTGATGATTGATACTTATGTTACATAAAAATTTGTATTCACTCATCGTGTAATTATAGTTATTTGGGAAATAAGAATAGGAATGGAGTAGAGAAACCCCAGGGGAATGGAAACCCCGATGGTAATAGTATGAGGAATGAGTATGTATGGGAGACTTGAGGAGTATAAATTGGTATGGAACCGATGTATGTAATGAGTATAAATCGGTATGAAGCCGATGTATTTTATGAGTATAAATTGAGTATAGTAGACTAATGGGATATTATACCCATGAATGTCCTAAGTATAGTAGTTGGAAGATGTAGTAACAATTGATGAGATGATTAGTAAGTAAGTAAGTGAATCATATAAATGGGAAAATGTATGTGCGTGATTATGAGTAGCAAGATTAAAAAGATAGAAAATGAAATAATTTTGATGATCTGTCTGTTTGTACTGAGGTGGGAAGTGGAACTTGATTTGCTAGCGATCAAGGGAAACCGAACACAATTGGGGTGGAAGGATAATTCAACATCAATGCTGATCACATTGGGGTTGAAGGACTCTGGAAGCTCCTTAAGTGGTCACAGTAATAACACTAGTAATAGGTATAATCATCATAAATGGAATTTGGGAGATGTATGCAAGTTTTCAAAATGAATTTCCAAAACTAATTTGGTACAATGTTTTCTTCAAACTTGAGAATGAGGATCGGTTTTGAAACCTCTTCCACGGGCGCTAGTGGATCTTCCATGCCTAGGCACGGGTATCCGATCGAAACCATAGGAGGTGAAGCTAGTTTTGAGTCTGTGGAAGTGTAGAGTAGTTTGAAACCACTACCACACGTTCGTGCGGTGACAGTGTGTGTTTTGTATTTTTCCAAAGGCACTGGGGCGGCGTAGTCCCGAGTAAGTATGAGTAAGTATAAGTAAAGTATGAGTAAGTAAGTATGAGTAGGTGCCTGAGGATCTCTATATGTGCAAATGAATTTGATCAGAACCAAAGGACCGTAGAGCCAGAAAGCGTAAGTGCTCAAGTCATGACGGTCGTGAACCAGAAAGCGTAAGTGTTCAAACGTGACCGGTACCTGAGGGATCACTCGCCATTGGGGGAGGATAGTACCTAATTGTCTGCGGATGGACCCCCTTGGAGAGAAGTAAAACAGATATTCTTGATTGCTATGCATGCAGTGACATGCTGTGTGGATGTGTAGTATACATCATGTCAGACATTTGGAGTTTGACAAGTTATATGTAGAGGTTATAACCTTAGCATGGAGTATTTATACAAGTAACAATATTGGATTCACCAACTTTGAGGGCAAAGTTCTTTAAGGGGGGTAGATTGAAATACCCCGAACTTAAAAATGGTGATTAAATTATTTTTATATCTTATTTAAGGGCCTAACAGTGCCTAAGTAATTTTGGTAAGGAAAATAAATCCAAAAGAAATAAAGAAACGCTTTAAAAAGCGAAAAACGCTAAAGGAGCGTTAAATGACCGTAGGAGGTATGAGACCTCGGTTAGCGTATTATGTGGATTCCTAGGGCTTAATAAGACCCAAATAATATATGGGAACAACTCCTGAAGAAAATGGATCCAAATAAGGTATTAAAACGCTAATAGAGCTTTAGCGCACGTTTTTCGAGGAAACCCAAAATTTGACCTTGAGTGGTCAAACGGACCCGTAAAAATTATAAATCATTAAATAAATATTATTAAGCATTTATGGAAGCTTAATAACCAATAAAATCAATAAAACGAGAAAATAGTGAAAACTGTCAAAAACGGGAAGTTGTGGGGTAGAAACATAAATAAACCAAACTAGTGTGTCCACTTTCATAAATAAAATTTTAAACACCCACAAGGGGCTGTGTACAGCCGGTTCCCTTCCCTCTCACACACAACAAATAAGTAAATAAAGAAAGGAGAAAAGAAAGAAGAAAGAAAAGAATACAAAAAGGTAAAGGAACACTCTCTTTCCTCACTTTTTCTTCTCTCTCTTCCATTTCCTCCTTCCCCATCGTACTCCCTCTCTTTTCTCCCCTTGCAGCGATTTTTGCAGCCTCTCATGGCTTCCATGGCAACTCCATCTTCTACCTCATGCTCTAGCTTCACTTGAGCTCCAAATGTAAAATAAAATACATATTTGAACTCCCCTCTTCAAAATCTGAAAATGAGCAACTTCATCTCCATGGGTCTTGAGCATTTGAAGAATAAATGGCACCATTTCGAAGCATGGAGTCTTCTCTTCCTCCTAAGGTAAAAAGTTTCGAGAAAAAAATCCATTTTCCCCCATTCTCTATGGTGGCCGATTTTTGCCCCTCCTTGTAATGCCTTGTTTCTTCTTTGTTTGAGCTTGGTTCAACTCTCCAATGGTGGAGGAACTCTCCTTTGCATTCAAGGCTTGAAAACCTCTCTTAAAAGCTCCAAGGTAAAAACCCTAACTTATGGTAATTTAAGCCCTTCATTGAATTAGTGAAGTTTTAAGAGGTTAGAAGTTTAATTATACTCTCTTTATGTAATTTGGCTGTTGGGATGGAGTTTGGAAACTCCATCCCCCACATGGCCGATTTTGCAAGAAAAAGAGAAGGAGAAGAAGTGGAAAAGAAATG